>CATNWA010002531.1:0-157500 GCA_951230385.1 Staurois parvus | reverse complement strand
AAAAAAAAGCGTTTGCGTCGTGTCGCGTTGCGGCAAAACGGACGCCTCTGGACGAGTCAGGAGGCTTTGAAGCCTCCTATTCTCGTCTATGGTGCCGCTCCGCAAACGCCCGGTTGGCGTTTGCGACGCGGGTGCGGGGCGTTTGCGGAGCGGTAACACCACTCAAACTGCATTATAGGCGTTTGTGGGGCGCTATTAACGCTCGGCAAAAAAAAATAGCAACCACCGCTAAACCGCGCATGCGGCCTTTGCGGAGCGTTTGACGAGCGTTAAAAAAACGCTCCGCAAACGCCGGACCAACGCTTGCAAAACACTATAGGGGCGTTTGGCAAGCGTTGGCAAAACAGCCTAGTGTGAACGAGCCCTAAATGAACAAAATACCAGGCCTCCAGCAGTCAGATATATTCCAGTATGTCTGACACCACAGGTCTTCAGATAAGATTTGCTGCTACACACAGAAAGGGCTGGGAAGCTGCAGTGTGCTAGGAGGCGATAGCAAACAAGTCCTATACGGGCTGAAAATGGAAAAAAATACATGAACACACTTGGTCATAGAATATTTTGGGTTTTTTGGGGGTTTTTTTTGGAAGAGCAACAGAGTGTCTCTCTCTCAAATTCTCCTATTAAAGAGGCCAAGAGCCTCTTCGGTGCTGAATAGTGGTCCACCAAAACCTGGGAACTGCGTGGCAAGAGACCTGGAGTTATAGGGGGGTAGGAAGGAAAAAATAATTGAAAAGGTAAAAAAATTGTGTATACACATTAAAAAAAAAAAAAAAAAAAATTATAAATACCATTTTTTGTTCCTTTTTCAGAAGTGATCACATTCCCTCTGTTCTCAACTGCAAAGAGGTGAGGGAGGAGAAACAGCAGCAGCACGCTGGTCTTCCTAGCAAATGGCTGTTTAGGGGAGCAGAAGTCTGATCACTGAAGAGCAGGCAGAGTTCCCAGCACACCCAGCAAGCAGACTACATTGTGCTCTCCCGCCTAGTGTGGTCAGTTTTTAATAGGAAAGCAGAAGTGTGGTCAGTTTTTAATAGGAAAGCAGAGGGACAGGCAGGAACACCAGGGATTTCACACACAGGAAGCAATACAAAGAGAACAGGAGACTATTTCATACAAGTACATGGTATAGCAGGCGTATATCAGGAATAGGAAATGCTGGGTTACATATTCTTCAAAGCAGAACTCCAGACAAATATACAAGGTATAAACGAACGAGCCATTAAGACCTCATTCACTCAGGCAGTACTGCAGTCAAGAGTTGGTTCTGGCCAGCTCAGTGGATTGCTTCAAAAAAGTCCTGGATTATTTCCTAGATTCACAGAATATAACTGGATATAACATTTATAGGTAATGTTGATCCGGGGAATATCCGATTGCCTCTCGGGGGATCGAGAAGGAATTTTTCCCCTGCAGAAGCAAATTGGATCATGCTTTGCTGGGTTTTTGCCTTCCTCTGGATCAGCTGTGGGTGTAGGATTATAACTTTTTTTTTAATGGTTGAAATGGATGGACTTTTGACTTTTTTCAGCCAGACTAACTATGTAAATGCCCATGCGGGGGCCATGTTTACCCACATAGGGATGTACAGGAGGTCTGTGCCTCCCCGTGCAGGCAGTTCCACTGGCGTCAGTTGAGATGCAACAGTTGCACGGACACGGCCACTGCTTTCAATCGGACATCGTTTCACATACAGAAGCAGAGGTAGGTTGTGCTTTGTTTTACTTCTGGGTAATGCCATCTACCTCCATATACTGTCCCAGCTGGGGGCTCTCCGGGCAATCATTATTATTGGGTATGCAGCATCAAGAAAAGTCTAAACTCTGCGAGACAAAATCATCTTCACGTGCAGCAGCACAAAACTAACAAAATACTTCTTAGCTCAGTGTTCAGTTTTTGGTCTCCAAACTGCAGCCGGGAAGCCGAATGCAGCCCTTGGCTTGCTTTTATCTGGAGCACTACTTTATTCACTGACACCAACGGTGGGACACAATTCCTCCCAATTATACCAATTATGGGGCCCAATTAACACAACTGACGGGGAACAATTCTTTCCAATGACACCAACGTTGGTGCCTAGTTCCTACCAATGACACCAACGATGGGGCATTGTTTACTCCTGATGCCGGGACATTTTCTACACCCGATGGCCACAGTCTGGCCCCCATAAAGTCTGAAGGACAGTAAACTGGCCCTTTAGATAGTTTGGAGACCCCTGGCCTAAAGCAAGCGCAGGAGCTTGGTGTCTGTCTTTGAATGTTCAGGTCCACATGTCCAACAGCACAATGTGTTTAGGAGACTGTAATGAAGCCTATCACTGCATATATTACACTCAATATCTGATGTAGTACTAGAATTCCCAGCATGCAGGTAAATGCATTCAAATAGCATATATGTAAACCCATTTAATGTGCCCCCTGACCTCACGTGGCGGCTGCAGACCTAAATATGAGCTAAATCTTCAAAGGCCAACCCTGTGCTT
Organism: Staurois parvus; assembly: GCA_951230385.1. Lineage (NCBI taxonomy): Eukaryota > Metazoa > Chordata > Amphibia > Anura > Ranidae > Staurois > Staurois parvus. The sequence continues at coordinate 155,018 of CATNWA010002531.1, read as the reverse complement.
ATTAGGATCTATGCTCCGGCTACAGAAGGGTTGGGCAACCTGCAGGGAACAAGTTACAGTGTGTATTATATAGACTGAACACTCCCCATACCAATGCTCAGACAGCTCATTGTGGAACTACAAGTCACAGCAAACCAGCCCACTATGCTGCCAGCTTCCCGATCTCAAAAAAGGAGGTGTAACAGATTTGAAGGACCTTTTGTAAATATAGGCCGTGACAATACAAGTATGTCTATGTCAGGGGTCTCCAAACTTTTCAAATAAAGGGCCAGTTTATGGTCCTTCAGACTTTAAGAGGGCCGGAGTGTGGCCAGTGGGGGTAGAAAATGTTTTGGGCCCGGCATCAGTTAGAATGGGATGGTGGTCAGTAGGAGGAAGAGTAGTTCCCCATCATTGGTATTAAAGCGGAGTTCCAGCAAAAAAAAAAAAAAAAAAAAAAAAAAAGTCAACAGCTACAAAAAAATGTAGCTGCTGACTTTCACCCTGGGTTCACATATATGCAGTGCGGTATATCGCATGTGATTCGCACAGGAACCGCACCGCATTGCTGTGCAAATCACATGCGATTTGTGTGCGGTGTGATTGGAGCCATACATTTTGTATGGTTCTAATCGCACCAAAAATGTGCAGGACCCTTTTTTTGGTCCGCACTAGAATCGGATTGCAGGGGTGTTCACACCTATGTGATCCGATTCTGCACGGGTGTTCACACCTATGTGATCCGATTCTGCAGGGGTATTCACACCTATGTGATCCGATTCTGCACGGGTGTTCACACCTATGTGATCCGATTCTGCACGGGTGTTCACACCTATGTGATCCGATTCTGCACGGGTATCCACCTATGTGATCCGATTCTGCACGGGTATTCACACCTATGTGATCCGATTCTGCACGGGTATTCACACCTATGTGATCCGATTCTGCACGGGTATTCACACCTATGTGATCCGATTCTGCACGGGTATTCACACCTATGTGATCCGATTCTGCACGGGTATTCACACCTATGTGATCCGATGCTGCACGGGTATTCACACCTATGTGATCCGATTCTGCACGGGTATTCACACCTATGTGATCCGATTCTGCACATATGTGATCCGCTGCACATCGCACCGCGTTCTGCGGACTGCTTTCGGGGCGTCAGCTTAACATACACACCCGCAGCAGTTTGCACGAACGGGGTGCGATTCTGATGCGGTGCGGAATTCGCACTGAAAACGCTGCGAATTCCGCAATGCATCAGTGTGAACCAGGGCTGAAAATACAGACACTTACCTGTCTCTTGGTTCAGCGGTGTCCTCACCACCGCTGGTTTCACTGGCCGTCCTCTCTCCCTGGCGCCAACATCTTCAGTGTGGGCACCCGGCTGTGACAGCTTGCAACTTTCTCAATGGCCCCGTAGTCTTCTGGAACCTGTCACGTGTCCCAGAAGACTACGGAGTGGGGGTAGGACAACTTCCATTTCCGATTGCCTAGCCCTAGGTGATCACAGCAGACATGGGTACCTGTAAATTTGGGTACCCGCTCTCCACAAGTGCCAATCCTTAATGGGGAGCAGGGGAACAAAGGCTTACAGCGGAAATTCCCCTTTTGGGTGTTATCAATAGTGCCCCATTGTTGGTGTCAGTGGGAGGAATACTGCTTCATATCATTGGTTGGAATAGTGCCCCAAGGGCCGGTTAAAAGCTAGCAAAGGGCCACATACAGCCCTCGAGCAGCAGTTTGGAGACCCCTGCTCGATGCTATAGAAGGCATCTGCAGGAACAGCAAGTCTGAGCACATTGTAGAGTCGAAGCTTCCAATCCCCCATATTGCTGAACTGAAAAGGAGGTAGGTAGAAGTACATGCTGGATATACAATTCCACAGAAATGGGGGCAGACAGCGACTTTCTAGCTACAAGAATTATTCTACGCGTACTGGAGATTACAGCTAGAAGTCATCCTAGTAATCTAGGCACACAAGTGACCCCATACTGTTCTCTGCACATGATGTCAGAGATGGTAATAAGAGGTCATACTGGGACTTGTATAAGCAAAATTACTCAGTCTAACACCACCATGCTATGGATTACATTCAGCCAAGAAATATTCAGGGCACAGCTTGTGACACCCCCCCCCCCCCCCCCCCCCATACAGAGGCTCTTACTTTACATTACATACAAGAACAGGCGGAAGCTGCCAGGGCATGCTGAGAGTTGTAGTTCTACAACAGCTGGAAGACAATTTGTACATAACTCTTGTAGCGGTAGAAGCACCAGTGCAAATACAACTCCAAAATTCTGCCCATTACACTGGGGCCTGTAGGGCCTCATTTGTAGGCGACCTGTGAAATACTCCCATTGTTGTAGAACAAGTCTGCACAGCAAGGATTGTGTTCAGCCAAGAAATCTGAATCCTCCGCTTGCACCTCTTTGTCCTTCACCATGCTGCCTGCTCTGACCTCACAGGAAACAATAGGAGAAGGAAGTAGCTAGCAGAGTGCAATCTGTACAGAGCTGGCCTTGCATAACTTGTGCCTTGTAAAGCTGCTGTGGTACCAAAAGTTTCAGCAAACCAGAGTGTATTCAAGGGTTATGTCGCCTTTTGGAAAAAATGAAAAATGTGAACATACATTGAACACCCCATACACCCTCCCTGGTCCCCGATGCATTTACTGCCAATGGGGGATACAGTTCACTGTCCACAAAGTCCAGTGCAGCGGTCCGAAGGTTTGAAAACCGCGTTATTCTTCCTAGTCTTGCCCTAAGAACTCTGGGATGGATCAGAGTGGTATTAATTGGTCTGCACTGGCACATGACCATGGTGACCAATCAGAGCCACTCTGATCCATTCTGGCATCCCTACGGAAAGATGGTCAGGAACAGAGTGGTTTTTAAACCCGAGGACCACTGCACATGACTGCATGGACAGTGAACCTGTACGGTGCAGTGCAGACCTGGGGGGTTGGTAGGCTGTAGGGCAAACGCGTCAAACACGAGGCCCTCACACCTCTCCAGCAGCTGCTGTACCCCCCTCCTAGTCTCCACCCCACCTTATCTCAGCAGTAGAGAGGACAGAACGCCTCAAACAGATCCTGTACCCCTCCATGCAGCCACAGAGAGACATGTCTCAGCAATAAACAGAGTGGAGGACAGAACCCCTACAGATCCTGCGCCTCTCTGTGCAGCTGCAGCACCCTCTCATCTCCACATCCCCCTATCTCAGTATTCAGCAGACTCATGCAGCCGACTCCAGCCCTCCTCTGGTTCTCCTCCAGACCCTCCACGCTCTGCTTCCCAGCTCCACCCCAGCAGCGGAACATGGCAAGGGAGTGCACTGTGATGTAACGAAGAGTGGGGGGGGGGCGCCTGATGGTACGGGGGCTCTGGTGTAAGGGGGGGGCTGTTTTGGACAGTCTTACAGATACAACCTTTGAGGACAACCATAATGCTCATGAGGCCCGCTATGAAATTTGTCACCCCAGTTTGACACCCCTTCTGTGGAGCGTTCCTGCACCTTTTAATTTTTTCTGATGTTTTTCTAACCCTTTAAAGTGTATCTCCACTTTTGCAGTCAAATTTGGGAAACCCCCCGCTAGGTCTGTAATGTGTTACCATTTACACAAAGGTACCTAAAATAATTAAAAACAAAAAAAAAATGATTTCTTACTTTTTCAGTTTCTCTATAGCGCATATATATGAATGACTTTGGGCAGCTTCTGTTTAGAATTGATTGCAATGTGTAATCAGGGGACAGTCGGAAGGAGTTTTTGTTTTTTTTTTTAAGTGGTAGTAAACTCCAGTGTAAAATTTGCTTTTTAGGGCTCCTCAGGAAGGTTATGTCACAATGTTTTATTATGCATGGCATATTAGTACATTATGGCAGACTTGCCAGTCAAGCAGTGCCCTCCTTGCCGCAGTTTGATCTGAAGAGCCCCCGGGTTCTTCCATCTTAACACTATCTTCCTTCCGGGTCCTGTGCTTTCAGCCTTGCGATAGGCCAGACCGCGATGATGTCACTCCAGCGCATGCGCAAGGGAGTCACATCGTCGTGGCAGAGGGGGGGGGGCGGCGGAGACGGAGCGGTTGGAAAGGTGAATGAGTCTGGCTGCCGTATTCAGGATGGACTGAAGCGGGGATAGCCAGCGGCGAGGCAGGCCAGTGAGGAGGGAGTTGCGGTAGTCGAGTCGTGATAGTAGAAAGGTAAGCAGCAATTTCAGCAAAGCAAGCAAAGCAATGCCTGAATGGGAACATACAACAAAGTGGGTATTATCCCAATTTGGCAGCACAAGTGGACATACATTTAAAGGCAATGAGATTCCATAGCTGGATCTTGCACAATGCTCTACTTTTGTGACCCAACAAGCAACACCAAGAGGGTGGCAGCCACCAGTGCCGCTGTAGCACCACATTTCACAGCATGCACTCAGCCAAAAGATCTGGAGTCAAAGCAGCCTTACTTTTGTATTTGTGTCATTTTAACATCCGACTAGGTGCAAATTGCCTGCACTGTGCAATGCCTGACCACTGAAAACTACATTCTGCCAAGAAATCTATCAAACATCAGTCCTTCTGTTCCATGCTCTGCAACCTACACCCTGACCTCATAGGAGGTAATATAAGAGGGTGGCGCCGATCACTGCTATACGGATATTGCACGCCGAGGTCTGTAGTTTCCCAGCAGCTGAACGACTGCCAATTCCCCGTGCCTCTGAGGACCTACAAGTGCCAGCAGACAAAGAACTGCATTTAGCCAAGAGATCTAGTTACTCTATGCACCCCTTGTAATCCACCACGCTGCCTTCTCTCCGACTACAATGGGGAGAATACAAGAGGGTGACAGCCAGCAGGCCATCCTGGGCCTCAGCAAAATGCCCACACACCGGGGAAATTACGAATCACCGCTGCAACTAGAAGCACCAGCATGCCAGGGATTACATTCTGCCAAGAGAGCGCAAGAGAGAGCGCAAGCTGCCATGGCCTTAATAAGCCCATCACTTGCAATCTCCTGCAAGAAAATTGTCAAGGGACCGCTTGTGCATGCTGAGAGTTGCAGTTCCTCAACAGCTGGAGAGGTTCATGTTACTGCATCTAGTGCAGAGATCTGGAGCAACATCTTCGACCACTCTGCCTGCTACCATACTGAAATACATGGGCCAGCACATCGAGAACTGCTAGAGGAGAAGGACTGTTTATAATCTTTTAGGTACATTAAGGCTACGTTCACACTAGCATTGTCAGCAGGTTTCAGACAGGCTTTTGGGAAGTGTTTTTAACGCTTTTCAAACACCTATGAAAATTCCGCACATGGCAGCACACAGTGCTGTTCACACTGAAGCAATAACGTCGCGGCAAAACTGACGCCTCATGTCGAGTCAGGAGGAGCTGAAGCCTCCCGTTCCTGGCAGGCGTTTGCAAGGCAGTTGCAGAGCGTTATACCATTTAACTTCATTATTGGCATTTGCGATGCGGTTTAACACTTGGCAAACGCCTATCAACCGCCTCAATACCGCGCACAGGGCGTTTGGGGAGCGTTTAAGGAGCATTGAAAATGCTTCCCAAACGCCTGTCAAACGCTAAAGGGGCGTTTGGCAAGAGTTAGAAATAAAGTAAAGTGTGAACTAGCCCTTACACCTGCGTTTCTTGCCGACAAAGAGAAGTACTGACCCATATGAGTAAGCTAACCCCCTATGACTATGTGCCTTCACAAGAAACGCGTCAGAGAGAGGCTACATCAGTGTGACGCTACATCAGTGTGACGCTACATCAGTGTGACGCTACATCAGTGTGACGCTACATCAGTGTGACGCTACATCAGTGTGACGCTACATCAGTGTGACGCTACATCAGTGTGACGCTACATCAGTGTGACGCTACATCAGTGTGACGTCACGCCGACCGGCGCCACAAGGCCCCAGTGGCCATTTTGCATACTCATATGGGTCAGTACTTCTCTTTGCTCCTACTTGTATCTACTTGGAATAAACACTCCTTATCATAAGGATATCACACTATTTGGCCTCCTTTGTTTTTTGAGCTCCTGTGGGAGCCATTTACATCTACAGAGTGGCTATTTCCAAATGTGGCAGCACTACCAAGCAGTGAGGGGTATCTGACCAGACCTACATAAGGATCTTTGATGTCCTGAGGTTACCTATTCTTAATGCGCATTGTAATTGCGTATCTGGTGAGTGCGCAATCTTTACATATTTTATCACCTCATCCACGGATCCAGCCACTGGAATTTTGAAGATCATCTGGGATCTTTTTTGCACTCACACTATAGACTGTATTTGGTTTTAGTGTCCAACACCTATCAGTCACCTATTAGTGACATTTCTATTTGCACCTTGTCACCGATTTTCTATTATATTGCATTTTATATGAGGATGTTTGAACATAATATTTTTATACGATTTAGCGGATCATTTTAGCGCTGCACCCTGCTTTATTCTGACTACTTTGTAGGTTTTATATGGTGCCTTTTGGTGTTCAGCTGCTGCTTTTATTTTAATCTTACTATTTTTACTTTAGCGCTCACTTACCCTGTGATTTACTGTATTAAGTGTATGCCTAACAGTGCTTTGTGCATGTACTGCGAGGTATTTTTACTAGGGGATAAACCAGTTTTTATTCCCTGCTTTGCAGAGAAACAAAAAAAAAAAAAACACGACATATCCCTACTGAAAAGGCTGAGCTCTGTATTATTTACATTGACCAAGGCCCACTGATCGGCTTATGCTGCGTCTAGTCACAGCTGCGGGTGTTGGGAGCATGCGCGCCCCCCCTAACCAGAAGAACTGGATCGCGTACCAAGTACCTGATCTGGCGCAAGAGAGCCTCCTTGCCAACGCACATCAAAGTGACACAATCAACATGCGGTTAAACGCAATTACAATTACCAATACTTGTGCTCAAGTACTCGCCGATACAAAACGCCAACACCAAAAGGTGCGGGAAACCGCGTGCGGCAGGAATCACACCACATTCCTGTTCAAATCACATGCGATTCTTTGCACTGCGGTTGGAGCTCACTCATTTTATATGGACTTAAACCGCACTGAAAATGTATCAGTTTTAGGTATTGGAGCGAAACAGACAGCCCGCATCCAGAGCTGATCATTCGCAGGGAATCACCATGTAGCGATTACATGCAAGTGACTGCAATTAGCTGTGGGAGGTAATAGCCTCCCATTACTTTCAGTGGGGCTGCCTTCTGCAGATAAATGCCGGGACCCCCGCTGATTTTCTAACACTTAAGCGGGCCATAGACAGGTTGAAAAACAGATTTTTTTTTTTTTTTTTTTTAACGAAAAATTGGACGTTCGATCGGCCGACGTTATCACCAACGGGGAAAAAAAAAAAAAAAAAACGGCCGATTTTCGTCCAGTCTATGGCCGGCATTTAACCCCATAACTCTGTCCCTGAGAATTCCAGTCCGCTATTATATTGTATATGAAAAGTCTTGCAGTTGCAACAATGTATCCATTTGTATCCATTTCAGAAACAGATGTTTTTATTCGGATACAAATGGATACATTGTTGCAACCGCAAGACTTTTCATATACAATATAATAGCGGACTGGAATTCTTCTTATAGGTCACGGCTCATGCGCATTTTTTTTTTTTTTTTTAATGGGGAATATAATCTGCCGATTTGCCCATCATTGCCGGGAAAATCGGGTGATCGTCAAAATCGTCCGCAAATTTTCCATCATGCCCGATAAAAAAAAAAAAAAAAATGTGCAAAAACCCCGAAAAACAGCCGGCCAATTAACCCACTAATGGTGCGAAAATTTTCGACCCATCTATGGCCGGCATTACATGCCGTTAGCCAAAAATGTAGGTGTGAATGTAGCCTTGATCTTCCATCATGTGAGCTGACCTTACAGGAGGGTAATGGAGGAAAGCAGCTAGTCTCACGTGCAGAACTTTCAAATTGATGATATGCTGGCCATGACGGTTTGAAAATGGCGTTGGATACTCTCGATCATTCGACTTTTGAAACATTAACGGGTTAATTTCCATTATCGAAAGAAAGTTTTATTGCAAACAAATGACTGTCATGTCGGCTTTTTTGAGCCTTTGGCTACAGTCACACTGAGGAGTTTTTGAAGCGTTTTTGCGTTAAAAAAAGCGCCTGAAAAGCTCTAGAAAACGGCTTCCCTATGTATTTGAATGTATATCTATGTTTGCACACTGAGGCGGTGCAGTGTAAACTCCTGCTTGTAGCATCTATGGGGCATGTTTGGTGAAAAAAAAAAAAAAAAGTCCCAGAAACGCCTCTTCCCATTGAAATCAATGGAAACCGCCTGAAAAATGCCTCAAAAACACCTCTGGAAAGCTTTTTTGGAGCAGTTTTTAAGTCACGTCTCCTTTAACCTCTTTGCGCTGACCGCATGCAAATGTGCGGCCTCCCAGCCTTGACGCCGAGCGGCTGCACATTTGCGTGCAATTAAGAAAAACATATGTGCTGAGAGCGTGCGCCCTGCGTGCTCCCAGCACACATGTCCGATACTCACAGAAAGGTCTCAATCTCCTCTTTTGATAGGGACCTTTCCCAATCATGTGACCGCCGTGACAGCGAATCAGGGCAGTCACATGACCCTAAAACCCCGCCCCCCCCTTGCTTCTGAAACCCTTAAAGGGCCGGGAGGCGCTGGCGGCAAGGGGTTAAAAACATTCAGAAAGCACGGCAAAAACGCCTGTGTGTTTTGCGGCAGATCAGTGTGAAAGTAGCCTAAACGATCGATTTTCTAAACATTAGTAGTGGAGTTGATTGAAAACCATTACAAAAAAATCTACAGGGCATCTGCTTGTTAAAATGTAAGTGTAATCGATCGATGAAAAATGGTACCATTTATGACGTTATCGATTGATAAAATGTCAATAATTGGGGGCCAAAGATCGATACAATTGTGGCGTTATTGCATTGGCGCTCGATAGATCGGTTTAAATGATTTTCTAACCGTGTATGGCTAGCATTGCACATAACTGTTCTGAAACTTGGAGTCCCAACGAACGTACAGGCAAGAATCTGCCATCATAGCTTGCCATATCTCCACCATGCCATGTGTGGCAGCTCACTCGCCATATTGCTTCTGCCTGGTGTCAGTAGCAGGTGGGTCAAGCTGGGACTTGCAGTATAGAATCATCCCGCGCTGATGCTGAACTACAAAGCCCAGCACAATAGGAGTCACATTCTGCTCAGAGATCTGGCTCCACAACATACAGCTTTTTGTTTCCCAGTATGTGTCTGCGGCCCCCCCCCCTTTCTCCAACAGTTGGAGGGGGCGCCCAATCTCTGTGAAATTCCATCATGGCGGCGATTGCTCTGCACTGTGCAGAACCTGCACCCCTCTGTCCCCTGCCACAGTGACTGTCCTGGAGGGAATATGAGAATGTGGCAGCTACCAGCTCATGCCAGGACTTGTCACAGCACATTTCCCATCCTGCTATGAAAACTACAAGTCCCAGCATGTCAGAGAATATTCCACCCACAAAGACAATGTGTTCCCCTCTATTTACTGCTGGACTGAACTACAAGTACAAGCATGTCAGGAATTTCATTCAACTGAAGCTACATCTTGCACAGCAAGAATCGCAAATGGCCGACATTAGCGGCAGCGGAGTAGTCCAGAGAGGTCTGTCCAATGCCGTGTTACGATGGTCACCCGCGAGTCCCAGCGTACGATGGGCGGCATTTAGCCTGGAGCTGCACCTTGCTATGACCTGTAGCTGACCTCCCAGAAGGGAAGGTGAGATGCTGGCAGCGGTCGGGTCATGCTGGCCTTGGGCTCGGTGAACGATTTTCCATGTGCCAGGGTCTGCATTCCAGGCTCGGTCACACCGGCTGCCATGCCACGTGTTCTGCTGTGTTCATTCTCCAGCAGTCTTCTCAGTAGGATCCACACACATGGATGGAGAGAGTCCTGCATGCTTTGTGGTTGCAGCGCTGGCCGGCATTCACCTATTCAAGCCAACACGGCTCTAAACGTAAGAGGCGGCGTGTCAATAGAAGCCATCGCGGTGTAAACAAGGCATTAAAGGGGACCTCTCCCCCAAACATTAGTGACATGTCCTACTCACCTGCTGTGTGTAATGGTTTTGCAAAGATCAGCCCCGATCCTCCTCTTCTCGGGTCCCCCGCCGGTGCTCTGGGGTCCTCCCCCTGCTGACTGTCCCCCCCCGGCAAGCCGCTTGCTATGGAGGCACTTGTGCATGCTCACTCCTGAGCCTCACTGTATGTCCACTGGCACACAAATTGGGGCTCACTCTCCTTGGATTTTTCACTTCTGTTTTTTTCTGAGCCACTGGTGATGTAGCCAGTGCCTCCAGATGTCTCCTGGGAAGGCTACATCACCAACGCCTTCAAGAGAGCTCTAGTCAAACTGCAAAATCACATGACTTCCAAGGAAAAACAATGGCTCTCTTTTCTTCACAGATGACAAACTAGCAGGCAGCAGTTTCACCATCCCTCCCACTGACACCAACCGGGGGGGCGCCGCCCCTCCCACTACTGACACCAACCGGGGGGGCGCCGCCCCTCCCACTACTGACACCAACCGGGGGGCGCCGCCCCTCCCACTGACCCAAAGTTGAACTGCAAGTTCCAGCATGTCAGAGACTGCGTGGTGTCTGGAACTGGCTGCCCCCCCCCCCCCATGATTAACTAAAAGTCCCAGCAAGCCAGAGCTTGCATCAGTCAGTGGGGGCACCGCCCCTCCCACTATTAGCAGCCCTAGCTTGAACCTCACTGCCCTCTACTGTTCTGAAGTTGAACTACAAGTCCCAGCTGGTCAGGACTTGCTTTCAATCTAAAAACCAGAACCTGTGCCCTACTGAACTACAACTGCCAGCACGGCACAAATGTGATTTGGGGATCCGAGACTATGCTTTGCCTTTTATGCTTCTTGAACAACAAGTCCCAGCATGCCATCAATTACACCCAATGAAGACTACTACGCACACCCTGCTGCCCCCAATAATGAACCACAAGTCCCAGCATGCTAGAGATGACATTCAGCCCAAAGAGGCAGATGAAGCTTGCATCTTCCTGACACCATTCATAATGAACTACAAATCCCAGTATATCCGAGACTGCACTCCTCCTACAGCTGGCACCCTCCCATTCTCCTCCTTACAGGACAGCCTGCAAACCTGGGGTCACGTCTTACAGCCTTCAGCCGCTCAGGTATGAACTGCAAGTCCCAGCATGCCAGACACAAGACTGAACCCCTTTATCTTCCTTTATGCACCGCCATACAGCCGGGAGATAGGAGGACCCCCCCCCCCCCCCCAATTGTCCCCCACCATGCAGAATCCTGATAGAATGTACACAACCTCAAGATCTGCTCATAGCCAGCAACCCCTAGGCCCACATGGTCAGCCTGTGTCCCGGAGGTATGGGCTCACTTCCTGCACCCCACTATCTTCTAAGAGGCCCCAAATCCCAGCAACTCAGAAGACTCCTACAGCTCCGAAATCTGTGACCACATATTGACCCCATCGGATCCAGCCTGAAGACCCCCCCCCCCCCCCCAACAAGGTGACCCACAAGTCCTACAATGCCATGGACTGCACTCATTGTAGACTTTGACTCCCCTGACCCCCACTATGTTCTACCCCAAGTCTCAGCAAGCCATATATTGCACCCCTTGTAGACTTTGCATCACCCCTGGCCCTCATTGTGGAGAACCACAAGTCCCAGCATGTCCAGGACTGCACTTATTGTAGATTTCTGATCCCAGACATAGTAAACCACAAGTCCCAGGATGACATCAATTACACACAATGAACCCTTTGCACACCCTGCTGCCCTCAATAATGAACTACAAGTCCCAGCATGTCCTGGATTACACTTATTGTGGACTTTGCACCCCCCCTGCCCCTTAGTATGGTGAACCCCAAATCCCAGCATGGCATAAATTGCATAATGAAGACTCTACACTCCTCCCCCCCCCCCCCATTGCACCTAATGAAGACTCTACACTCCCCCCCCCCCCCCCCCCCCCATGGTGAAACACCAATCCCAGCACTCTGCACACCCCCCTGCCTCCCCCTGTAATGAACCACAAGTCCCAGCATGTCCTGGATTGCACTTATTGCAGACCCCCCCCCCCCCCCCCCGCAGTATGGGGAACCCCATGCCATATATTGCACCCATTGAAGACCTTGCACTCCCCTGCCCCCCACCATAGTGAACCACATGCCCCAGCATGCCATATATTGCACCCAATGAAGGCTCTGCACACCCTGCCTCCCCCTGTAATGAACCACAAGTCCCAGCATGTCATGGATTGTACTCATTGTAGACTTTGCACCCCTCCCTGCCCCTTTGTATGGTGAACCCCAAATCCCAGCATGCCATAACCTGCACCCAATGAAGACTCCGCACTCCCTGCTGCACCCCCATAATGAACCACAAGTCCCAGCATGTCCTAGATTGCACTTTTTGTGGGCGTTTGACCCCAGATTTAGTGAACCACAAGTCCCAGCATACCATCAATTACACCCACTGAAGACTTTGCACACCCTGCTGCCCCCAGTAATGAACCACAAGTCCCAGCATGTCCTGGATTGCAGTTATTGTGGACTTTGCACCCCCTGTCCCTTAGTATGGTGAACTACAAGTCCCAGCATGTTCTGGATTTCAGTTATTGCAGACTTTGCGCCCCCCCCCCCCCCAGTATGGTGAACCTCATGCCATATATTGCACCCACTGAAGACCTTGCACTCCCCTGCCCCCCACCATGGTGGGCCACATGTCCCAGCATGCCATAATGTGCACCCAATGAAGACTCTGCACACTCTAATGAACCACAAGTCCCAGCATGTCCTGGATTGTAGTTATTGTGGACCTCATACCCCCTCTGTCCCTTAGTATGGTGAACCACAAGTCCCAGCATGCCATATATTGCTCCCACTGAAGACTATGCAGCCCCCTGCCCCCCACCATGCTGAACCACATGTCCCAGCATGCCATATACTGCACCCAGTGAAGGCTTTGCTCACCCTGCGATGAACCACAAGTCCCAGCATGTCCTGTATACCACTTCTTGCAGACTTTGCCCCCCCCCCCCCCCCAGTATGGTGAACCCCAGGTGCCAGCATGCCGTACACTGCACCCCCCACACACTATGGTGTACCACAAGTCCCAGCATGTCCTGTCTTGCACTCATAGCAGACTCTGCCCCCCCCCCCCGGGGTCTCACCTCTGCTCCCGGGGGACACGGCGCTCCTCCTCTCCGGGGACGTACTGCTCCTCCTCCTGCGGACTCTGGCCGCCTCGGGGCTGCTGTTGGTGGGGGGTGGGGTAGAAGGGCTGGGGGGTCCCGCCGGCTCGGTGTTGCTGGCCACGGAGGAGGCGGACGGTGAGCGGCTGGCCAGGAGCTGGTAGGGCACGGTGGCTCGGATGGGCTGCAGGAGGCGGGCTGAGCCCCCCGGGGTGGGAGGGGAGCCGGAGCCGCGCTTCACTCGGGGGTGAGTGGAAGACATGACGGGCGAGCTGCACTCAGGAGGAAGCCTTCTCCTCCCCCCGCGGCCGCCGGTGACGCAGCAGCTGCTCCTCCTCGGCCCCCCGAATGGCCGCCGGCGACTGTCACACAGCGGCGAGGAGGAAGGGGGCGGGGACGGCGGCGGCGTGTAAAGGCCAATGAGACGGCGGCGGGCACAGGTGACGCAAGAGGTCCGGCCAATGGGGAGGGGAGTCCTCTCATGCAGCGCTGGAGTGGGCGGGGCCCGGCGGAAGGTTGTAGTGTAGACTGAGTGACGTCACCGGTAGAGTAATCCGGGTAGAGTACTGAGCATGTGTACTACCACTACCTCCCCATAGAACCATCATTACCCCCCATGGAACTACCACTACCCCCCTCATAGAACCCGCAATACCCCCCATGGAACTACCACTACCCCCCTCATAGAACCATCATTACCCCCCCATGGAACTACCACTACCCCCCTCATAGAACCATCATTACCCCCCATGGAACTACCACTACCCCCCTCATAGAACCATCATTACCCCCCATGGAACTACCACTACCCCCCTCATAGAACCCGCAATACCCCCCATGGAACTACCACTACCCCCCTCATAGAACCATCATTACCCCCCATGGAACTACCACTACCCCCCTCATAGAACCATCATTACCCCCCATGGAACTACCACTACCCCCTCCATAGAACCATCAATACCCCCCATGGAACTACCACTACCCCCCTTATAGAACCCGCAATACCCCACATGGAACTACCACTACCCCCCTTATAGAACCCGTAATACCCCACATGGAACTACTATCCCCCCTCCCCTTAGAACTGCTACTACCAGGGGCGGACTGACCATTTGGAAACTGGGGCACTGCCCGGGGGGGTCAGTAGGGGGCCCCATGAGATGCCCCTGGTACCTTTTTCATAGGCTTTTTTGAGTTTGGGTAAGGACACAGGGGCCCCATGATCCCCTATTGCCCGGGGGACCCATGAGTTTTCAGTCTGCCCCTGGCTACTACTACCCCCTCCATAGAACCACCACTACCTCCAATGGAACTACTACTACCCCCCCACACCCATATAACTGCTACTACTACCCCCTCCATAGAACTACCACTCCCCTATAGAACTACTACTCCCCTATAGAACTACTACTCCCGCATAGAACTACTACTACCCCCCATATAACTGCTACTACTACCCCCTCCATAGAACAACTCCCCTATAGAATTACTACCCCCCATAGAACTTCTGCTACTACACCCACCCACCCACCCCCCATAGAGCTACTACTCCCATAGAACTATTCCCCCCCATAGAACTATTACTACTACCCCCCTATAGAACTGCTACCCCCCACAGAACTACTACTTCCCCCATAAAACTACTACTATTACCCCCCCATAGAACTGCTACTACTACCCCCCCATGGAACAACTACTTCCCCTATAAAACTACTACTACCGTCCATAGAACTACTACTACCCTCCTATAGAACTACTACCGCCCCATATAACTACTACCCCCCAAAGTAGTTCTATGTGGGGGTTGTAGTAATAGTAGTAGTTCTATGGGGGGGTAGTAATAGTTCTATGAGGGAGTAAGTAATAGTTCTATGGGGGGAGTAGTAGCAGTAGTTCTATAGTGGGGTAGTAGTTTATATGGGAGGGTAGTAGTAGTAGTAGTTATATGGGGGTTGTTGTAGTTCTATAGGGTGAGTAGTAGTTCTATGGGAGTAGTAGTAGTTCTATGGGGGGTAGTTGTAGTTCTGTGGGGTAGTAGTAGTAGTAGTTCTATGGGGGAGTAGTAGTAGTTCTATGGGGTAGTAGTTCTATGTGGGTTTGTAGTAGTTCTATGGGGGTAGTAGTAGTAGTAGTTCTATGGGGAGTAGTAATAGTTCTATAGGGGATTGGAGTAGTTCTATGGGGGAGTAGTAGTTCTGTGGGGGGTAGTTGTAGTTTTTTGGGAGTAGTAGTAGTAGTTCTATGTGGTAGTAGTAGTAGTTCTATGGGGGAGTAGTAGTAGTTCTATAGGGGAGTAGTTCTATGGTGTAATAGTAGTAGTTCTATGAGGGAGTAGTAGCAGTTCTATGGGGTAGTAGTTTCTATGGGGGAGTAGTAGTAGTTGTATAGCGGGTTGGAGTAGTTCTATGGGGAGTAGTTGTAGTTCTGTGGGGTAGTAGTAGTAGTTCTCTGGGGGAGTAGTAGTAGTTCTATGGGGTAGTATTTCTATGTGGAGTTGTAGTAGTTCTATGGGGTAGTAGTAGTAGTTCTATGGAGGAGGAGGAGGAGTTCTATTGGGGGTAGTAGTAGTTCTGTGGGGGGTAGTAGTAGTTCTATGGTGTAGTAGTAGTTCTATGGTGTAATAGTAGTAGGAGGTTGGAGTAGTAGTTCTGTGGGGGAGTAGTAGTTCTATGGGGGAGTAGTAGGAGTTCTATGGGGGTAGTAGTAGTTATATGGGAAAGTAGTAGTAGTTCTATGGGGGAGTAGTATTTCTATGGGGTAGTAGTAGTTCTGTGGGGGAGTAGTAGTTCTATGGGGAAGTAGTAGTTCTATGGGGAGTAGTAGCAGTTCTATGGGGGAGTAGTAATTCTATGGGGGAGTAGTAGTAGTTCTATGGGGGAGTAGTAGTTCTATGGGGGAGTAGTAGTAGTTCTATGGGGGAGTAGTATTTCTATGGGGTAGTAGTAGTTCTATGGGGGAGTAGTAGTAGTTCGATGGAGGAGTAGTAGTTCTATGGGGGAGTAGCAGTTCTATGGGGGAGTAGTAGCAGTTCAATGGGGGAGTAGTAGTTCTATGGGGGAGTAGTAGTAGTTCTATAGGGGAGTTGAAGTAGTTCTATGGGGGGAAGTTGTAGTTCTATGGGGGAGTAGTAGTTCTATGGAGGAGTAGTAGTAGTTCTATGCGGGAATAGTAGTTCTATCGGGGAGTAGTAGTAGTTCTATGGGGGAGTAGTAGTAGTTCTATGGGGGAGTAGTAGTTCTATGGAGGAGTAGTAGTAGTTCTATGTGGGAGTAGTAGTTCTATGGGGAAGTAGTAGTAGTTTCTATGGAGGAGTAATAGTAGTTCTATGGGGGAGTAGTAGTAGTTCTATGGAGGAGGAGTAGTAGTTCTATGGGGGAGTAGTAGTAGTTCTATGGGGGAGTAGTAGTTCTATGGGGGAGTAGTAGCAGTTCTATGGGGGAGTAGTAGTAGTTCTATGGGGGAGTAGTAGTAGTTCTATGGGGGAGTAGTAGTAGTTCTATGGGGGAGTAGTAGTAGTTCTATGGGGGAGTAGTAGTTCTATGGGGGTAGTAGTAGTTCTATGGGGGAGTAGTAGTAGTTCTATGGGGGGTAGTTGTAGTTCTATGGGGGAGTAGTAGTTCTATGGAGGAGTAATAGTAGTTCCATGCGGGAATAATAGTTCTATGGGGGAGTAGCAGTTCTATGGGGGAGTAGTAGTAGTTCTATGGGGGAGTAGTAGTAGTTCTATGGGGGAGTAGTTGTAGTTCTATGTGGGAGTAGTAGTTCTATGGGGAAGTAGTAGTAGTTCTATGGAGGAGTAGTAGTATTTCTATGGGGGAGTAGTAGTAGTTCTATGGGGGAGTAGTAGTTCTATGGGGGAGTAGTAGTAGTTCTATGGGGGAGTAGTAGCAGTTCTATGGGGGAGTAGTAGTAGTTCTATGGGGGAGTAGTATTTCTATGGGGTAGTAGTAGTTCTATGGGGGAGTAGTAGTAGTTTCTATGGGGGAGTAGTAGTTCTATGGGGGAGTAGTAGTAGTTGTATGGGGGAGTAGTAGTAGTTCTATGGGGGAGTAGTAGTAGTTCTCTATGGAGTAGTAGTAGTTCTATGGGGGAGTAGTAGTAGTTCTATGGGGGAGTAGTAGTAGTTCTATGGAGTAGTAGTAGTAGTTCTATGGGGGAGTAGTAGTAGTTCTATCGAGTAGTAGTAGTAGTTCTTTGGGGGACTAGTAGTAGTTCTATGGGGGAGTAGTAGTAGTTCTATGGGGGGAGTAGTAGTTCTGTGGGGGAGTAGTAGTAGTTCTATGGAGTAGTAGTAGTAGTAGTTCTATGGAGTAGTAGTTTCTATGGGGGAGTAGTAGCAGTTCTATGGGGGAGTAGTAGTAGTTCTATGGGGGAGTAGTAGTTCTATGGGGGGGGAGTAGTAGTTCTATGGGGGAGTAGTAGTAGTTCTATGGGGGAGTAGTAGTTCTATGGGGGAGTAGTAGTAGTTCTATGGGGGAGTAGTAGCAGTTCTATGGGGGGAGTAGTAGTAGTTCTATGGGGGAGTAGTAGTTCTATGGGGGAGTAGTATTTCTATGGGTAGTAGTAGTTCTATGGGGGAGTAGTAGTAGTTCTATGGGGGAGTAGTAGTAGTTGTATGGGGGAGTAGTAGTAGTTCTATGGGGGAGTAGTAGTAGTTCTATGGAGTAGTAGTAGTAGTAGTTCTATGGGGGAGTAGTAGTAGTTCTATGGGGGAGTAGTAGTAGTTCTATGGAGTAGTAGTAGTAGTTCTATGGGGGAGTAGTAGTAGTTCTATCGAGTAGTAGTAGTAGTTCTTTGGGGGACTAGTAGTAGTTCTATGGGGGAGTAGTAGTAGTTTCTATGGGGGAGTAGTAGTTCTATGGGGGAGTAGTAGTAGTTCTATGGAGTAGTAGTAGTAGTTCTATGGAGTAGTAGTTCTATGGGGGACTAGTAGGAGTTCTATGGGGTAGTAGTAGTTCTATGGGGGAGTAGTAGTAGTAGTTCTATGGGGGAGTAGTAGCAGTTCTATGGGGGAGTAGTAGTAGTTCTATGGGGGAGTAGTAGTTCTATGGGGGGGGGGAGTAGTAGTTCTATGGGGGAGTAGTAGCAGTTCTATGGGGGGGAGTAGTAGCAGTTCTATGGGGGAGTAGTAGTAGTTCTATGGGGGAGTAGTAGTAGTTCTATGGGGGAGTAGTAGTAGTTCTATGGGGGAGTAGTAGTAGTTCTATGGGGGAGTAGAAAATGTTGATTGTGAAAGGAAAGTGAAGGTTTTCTGAGCAATCTGTTGGGCTTTTCTCATTTATGCTGAGCACTGTATTTATGGAGAGAAAAATAACATTAAGGGGTGGGGCCTGGCGTATTTTGTCTGCTCTGATTGGAGGGTGGTTCTTTAAATAGTTCCTCTGTTTTGTGTCCTGCCTGATGAAGGGGTCCTGTGAGACTCCGAAACGTTGCTCTTGCTGTAACTATGTGATTGCTTACCAAAGGTTTGGACCCGTACTGGAGATCCCCGGAGTGCTGGCGACATTCTTCTCCTCTGCACCTCAGTAAATGGCATGCATTCCCACCCCTGCACTCACCCACAGATAAAAGGCTCTTTAGCAGATGTGCCGGGTTGCCATTCATTCTCAAGGCTAGGTGAGTGATAGGCGGCACTGATAGGCAGCACTGATGGGCACTGATAGGCAGCACTGATAGGCGGCACTGATAGGCGGCACTGATGAGGTGGCACGGATAGGCAGCACTGATGGGCACTGATAGGCAGCACTGATAGGCGGCACTGATGAGCTGGAACTGATGAGGCGGCAGTGATGATAAAACAATGATGGGGCAATGATGGGCACGGATAGGCAGCACTGATGAGCTGGAACTGATGATGCTGCACTGCACTGATGTAAAACAATGATGGGTGGCACTGCTGGGCACTGATGGGAAAAGGTGGGCAGCACTGCTGGGCACTGATCAGTGCCCTGATGATTGGTGCCGATCCGTCCTCTGACAATTGTCGGTTCTCGGCAATACTTTCCTCACGCTGTGACAGCATGAGGAAAGTGCAGCCAATAACGGCAACTGCATTTACCGGTGATCTGCTGTGTCATTGGACACGGCTGATCACGTGGTAAAAGGCCGCTGTGATTGGCCTTTTACCACAGCATGCGATCAGCTGTGACCGTAGGACACAGCGATCATGGAGATCGCTGCGGGCACACGGTGGGGGGTGTTTCTCGGAGGACATCATATGACGCCCTCCCAGAACTAGCCGGCCACAGTGAAGCCATCACTCGGCTATCTGCGGTCAGCAAGTGGTTAATCAGTGCGATTTGAAGCAGTGCAATTTCAAAAATAGCTCCTGCACTACTGTTTTCCGATTTCATTGTGACGTGCATTGACTTCTGTTAAATGAAGTTGCAAGCCGCAGTGAAATCGGAGGTGCGAATCGCACTGATCTGCTTCTTTGGAATTGCGCTACTTCAAGTGTAGTAGCACGATTTCAAAGTTGCACTCAGTATGAGCCCAGGGAGTAAACACTGTTCATGTATTTTTAATGCAGCATTAATCCCTGGTTCACACCAGTGCGACTTCCGGTGCGACAAGCGATTTACTAATTGAACCTGAAAGTGCATGTATTGTATTTCTATGGCACTACCTTAATCAGTGCGATTTGAAGCAGCACAATTTAAAAAATAGTTCCTGCACTACTTTTTTCCGATTTCATTGCAACTTGCATTGACTTCCATTAAATGAAGTTGCAAGCCGCAGTGAGATCGGAGGTGCAAATCGCACTGATCATTAATAATGCATCGCGGATCGCACATTTCCTCAAGGGCTCTGTAGTAGCCGCAGCAATTAATTTAGAATACAATGAATATTATGACATGCGTGTTGTTTTATACCGGTGGAGTGGAGGCTCTCTGTCATCTGAGCCGTGATCTGACAGTCATGTCTGTATGTGACTATCACCCGTGTTGCGTGTGCGGTGTGCCTGGCAGCATGATGCACAGAGTGACACAGACAACTCTCTGATGAGCACAGATAAGTTATCTGCCGACCCAGACTGAGCCGAGGCACGGCATGTCCTGGATCTAACCCTACAAACGCCACTCTGCACTGAAAATCTCAATTTTCCAAACGTCTGCTAGAAATGAACAACCATCCAATTGCATTGGAAAAACGAGAACCACGTAAAACGGACGCAACTTAGATCCCGCCTCCAGCCTTCCCGTCAGTCTTGCACAGTTGTACCGGATCCTGAAACGGCTTATTCTGATTTCACTGCACACTGCGAGCTTCTCACAATGTGCATTAGAAGCTGCGGCAAGTCAAATAGAGCTTTGCCTCATTTCCTGGCGGAAGGATGCCCAGCAACATCTGGCCAAGGGGTCTCCAAACTCTAAACAAAGGGCCAGTTTACTTTCCTTCAGACTTTAGGGGCGCTGGTCTGTGGCCTTTGTCCTGGTGTCAGTGGAAGTAAACGATGCCCCATCACAGGTATCAGTGGGGAGGAATAGTGTCCCATCATTGGTGTCAGTGGAAGTAAACAGTGCCCCATCATTGGTGTCAGTGGAAGTAAACGGTGTCCCATCATTGGTATCAGTGGGGAGGAATAGTGTCCCATCAGGAATAGTGCCCCATCATTGGTGTCAGTGGGAGGAATAGTGCCCCATCATTGGTATCAGTGGGAGGAATAGTGCCCCATCATTGGTGTCAGTTGGAGGAATAGTGCCCCATCATTGGTATCAGTGGGAGGAATAGTGCCCCATCATTGGTGTCAGTTGGAGGAATAGTGCCCCATCATTGGTATCAGTGGGAGGAATAGTGCCCCATTATTGGTGTCAGTGAGAGGAATAGTGCCCCATCATTGGTATCAGTTGGAGGAATAGCGCCCCATTGTTGGTGTCAGTGGGAGGAATAGTGCCCCATCATTGGTGTCAGTGGGAGGAATAGTTCCCCATCATTGGTATCAGTGGGAGGAATAGTGCCCCATCGTTGGTATCAGTGGGAGGAATAGTGCCCATCATTGGTATCAGTGGGAGGAATAGTGCCCCATCATTGGTATCAGTTGGAGGAATAGCGCCCCATTGTTGGTGTCAGTGGGAGGAATAGTGCCCCATCATTGGTGTCAGTGGGAGGAATAGTTCCCCATCAGTTGGTATCAGTGGGAGGAATAGTGCCCCATCGTTGGTATCAGTGGGAGGAATGTGCCCCATCATTGGTAGTGGGAGGAATAGTGCCCCATCATTGGTATCAGTTGGAGGAATAGCGCCCCATTGTTGGTGTCAGTGGGAGGAATAGTGCCCCATCATTTGTATCAGTGGGAGGAATAGTGCCCCATCATTGGTATCAGTGGGAGGAATAGTGCCCCATCATTGGTATCAGTGGGAAGAATAGTGTCCCATCAGTGGGGAGGAATAGTGCCCCATCATTGGTGTCAGTGGAAGTAAACAGTGCCCCATCATTGGTGTCAGTGGAGAAATAGTGCCCCATCATTGGTGTCAGTGGAAGGAATAGTGTCCCATCATTGGTATCAGTGGGTAGGAATAGTGCCCTATCATTGGTGTCAGTGGAAGTAAACAGTGCCCCATCATTGGTGTCAGTGGGAGGAATAGTGCCCCATCATTGGTATCAGTGGGAGGAATAGTGCCCCATCATTGGTGTCCCCCCATCATTGGTATTAGTGGGAGGAATAGTGCCCCATCATTGGTGTCAGTGGGAGGAATAGTGCCCCATCATTGGTATCAGTGGGAGGAATAGTGCCCCATCGTTGGTGTCAGTGGGAGGAATAGTAGTGCCCCCCATCAGTGGTGGAATAGTGCCTCAGTTGGTATCAGTTGGAGGAATAGCGCCCCATTTGGTGTTGCTGTCAGTGGGAGGAATAGTGCCCCATCATTGGTATCAGTGGGAGGAATAGTGCCCCATCATTGGTGTTGCTGTCAGTGGGAGGAATAGTCCCCATCATTGTGGTGGGAGGAATAGTGCCCATCATTGGTGTCAGTGGGAGGAATAAGTGCCCCATCATTGTGTGTGGGAGGAAAAGTGCATCATTGGTGTCAGTGGAAGGAATAGTGCCCCATCATTGGTATCAGTGGGAGGAATAGTGCAGATGTCAGGGGAGGAATAGTGCCCCATCATTGGTGTCAGTGGGAGGAATAGTGCCCCATCATTGTGTCAGTGGGAGGAAAAGTGCCCATCATTGGTGTCAGTGGAAGGAATAGTGCCCCATCATTGATGTCAGTGGAAGGAATAGTGCCCCATCATTGGTCAGTGGGAGGAATAGTGCCCCATCATTGTGGGAGGAATAGTGCCCCATCATTGGTATGTCAGTGGGAGGAATAGTGCCCCCATCATTGGAGTGGGAGGAAATAGTGCCCATCATTGATGTCAGTGGGAGGAATAGTGCCCCATCATTGGTATCAGTGGGAGGAATAGTGCCCCATCATTGATGTCATTGGGAGGAATAGTGCCCCATCATTGGTATCAGTGGGAGGAATAGTGCCCCATCATTGGTATTAGTCAGTGGGAGGAATAGTGCCCCATCATTGGTATCAGTGGGAGGAATCATTGATGTCAGTGGGAGGAATAGTCCCCCATCATTGGTGTCAGTGGGAGGAATAGTGCCCCATCATTGGGGTCAGTGGAAGGAATAGTGCCCCATCATTGGTATCAGTGGGAGGAATAGTGCCCCATCATTGGTCAGTGGGAGGAATAGTGCCCCATCATTGTGTGGAGGAATAGTGCCCCACTCATTGGTATCAGTGGGAGGAATAGTGCCCATCATTGGTGTCAGTGGAAGGAATAGTGCCCCATCATTAGTGTCAGTGGGAGGAATAGTGCCCCATCATTGGTGTCAGTGGGAGGAATAGTGCCCCATCATTGGTATCAGTGGGAGGAATAGTGCCCATCATTGGTGTCAGTGGGAGGAATAGTGCCCCATCATTGGTATCAGTGGGAGGAATAGTGCCCCATCATTGGTATCAGTGGGAGGAATAGTGCCCCATCATTGGTATCAGTGGGAGGAGTAATGCCCCATCATTGGTATCAGTGGGAGGAGTAATGCCCCAAGGGTCGGATAAAGGCAAGCAAAGAGCTACATCCGACCCCCAGGCCACAGTTTGGAGACCACTGATCTAGCCCTTTCCTGAGTGTCCCTGGCTCCGCCCCCTGTTATTTATTGGATTTCAGTTCTTTCAATCATGGAGGCTCAGCAGCACATGATTGTTTGCATGCAAATACAGCCTGCCTAGGAACACCCATTTCTCCAGACTGATGCCCACTCATCAAGGCATTTTAATATTTGCATAACTCCCAAGAGCCAGCCCACTCCTTGCATTATTGTCAATGGCTCTTGGAGGAATACAGAGGCAGTGTGCTGTGATGTTTTACCACTCTAGCCCCGGAAGACGTCTGGTATGACGAAACGTGGCCTCCCCTTGCGACGTCATCGTGTAAGAATTGCCGGTTTTACTGTTCCTTGCTGTTTGAGGATTTTATGATCCCTGTAAAGTTCATGATGCTTGTAAGTGCGTTTCTCTCTGTTCAATAAATGTTTTTTTTAAACTATCTGCACTATGAGAGGAACCTTTTTTATTTTTATGTGAGTATATGCCAACCCTACGAGATCGGGACAGTCTGAGGAGCCTTTGATGAAACATGGGGTCTGGCCTGGGATACATGAGACTGGAGAGAACTATTTAAAAAAAAGGCGTTTGTTGACTCCCTATAGTCAAGGGGTCAAAGGATTCGGTAAGCCTCCAATTTGTCATCACGGTGGTGCAGTGTTCACGTTGGTGGATATATTGGAATGAAGAGTTTTGACTATTCATCACAAAACAAGGGGACTGTTCTACATACCCCACAGGGACTGCTACACATATGTTAACTCTATTTGCACTTTAATTTCTGGCATTAGTTCACTTTTGAGCCTTTATTCACTGTTCATCATTGTTTTTTATGTAATATTTGCACAAAATTTGTATATTATTTTTTTTTTTTCAATTTAGCGCAACACTAGAGATTAACCACTTGCCCTCCAGAGGATTTACCAGGGCTGCTGTTAGAAACCACGGGGCCCCATACAGCCATCCTGGCAGGGCCCCCCTAAAAAAAAAAAAAAAAAAAAAAAGAACACATTACTATGCTTCAATCATGAATGGACACAGTGGGTGATCAATACCGATCACTCATTGTGTTCATTCAGGAAAGGTAGGGGCTGGTTAATGTGACATATTTAAGGACCATTCCCCAAATCTCCATCCTGAAGCATCCTATTGTGTGCTTGCAGCGGCCGGTGGGAAGGAGAGGAGAGAAGCTGGCACTGTGGGGGCCCAGGCAGCTGCGTAATTCAGATTTGCACAGGCAGGGTGATCGGCATGGTAGGCTGGGGGGGGGCAGTTACTGGAACCGATCCCCTGTATGTGCTTTCTCTGCAGCAGCTGAAAACAAGTGGGAGGAAGAGTAGAAGAATCCAGCTTTAAAATGCTGCAGAGGGAGCCATCAGCGGATTGGTTCCAGTAATTGCCCCCCTACCATGCCGATCACCCTCCCTGCCTACATCTGATTCACCCAGCTGCCTGGGCACCTCCTGCTGGTCTGGGCCCCGTACAGGAGGACTGGTGGTACCCCCTTATCCACGGCCCTGGATTTACCCCTCTTCCTGAACCAGGCCATTTTTTGTGATACAGCGCTGCATTACTTTAACTGACAATTGCGCGGTCATGCAACACTGCACCCAAATGGCATTTATGTCTTTTTTTCCCCACAAATAGAGCTTTCTTTCAATGGTATTTGATCACCTGTGCGTTTTTTATTTTTTGTGATATAAACAAAAAAAGGCCAACAATTTCAAAACAATATGTTTGACTTTTTGCTATATAACATGTCTAGTAAAAAAAATTTACAAAATCAAATTTCATTGTAAATTTAGGCCAAAATGTATTCTGCTCCATGTCTTTGCTAAAAAAAAATCCCAATACGTGTAAATTAATTGGTTTACGTGAAAGTTATAGCGTTTGCAAATTGGAGGCATAGATACTTGGGTTTTAATTTTTTTTTATACTAGTAATGGCGGCGATCAGCGACTTATAGTGGGACTGCGGCGGGCATTCTGACACTGGAGGGGGGGGGGGGGACTGACTACCACTGACATCCCCAGTGACACTATTACAGTGGTCAATGTTAATAAAAAGCACATATACTGTACTAATGGCACTGGGTAGCAAGGGGTTCATTTCTGGGCAATCAAAGGGTTAACTGTGTGCTGTTATACTAGGGAGACATGCTGCAGAGAAATGCAGAGAAATGCTGGCAGGAGAGTGTTGTTTACACACAGGTCTCTCCCCCTGTCAGTTTTTACTCATCGATCACTGGGTGCCTGTGGGGAATCTCTGGCTGAGACTTCGTGGTTGAGGTCCCTAGCTGCCAATGGCACAATATTCTCATTTTCTGAGATTGTGAATTTGGGGTTTTCATGAGCTGTAAGCCATAATCATCACAATTATGACAAATCACGGCTTGAACTATCTTGCTTTGCATGTAATGAGTCTATCTCATATATTAGTTTCACCTTTTAAGTTGCTGCACTGAAATAAATGAACTTTTGCACGATATTCTAATTTTTCAAGTTTCACCTGTATATTGTACATTCACATCAGTCCCTAACCCTCAAGGGGCGTACAATCTAAGGTCCCTAACTCACATTCATACATACACATACTAGGGACAATTTAGACAGGAGACAATTCACCTGCCAGCATGTCTTTGGAGTGTGGAAGGAAACTGGGGGTACCTGGACGAAGCCCACGCAGGCACAAGGAGAACATGCAAACTCCAGGCAGGAGGTGCGGATTTGAACCAATGACCCTAGTACTGCCAGGCGGAAGTGCTAACCATTTAGACACTGCTGCCCCATTCATTAGATACAATTTCAATTCACAAATGGCAACTGAAATCACCCCGGTGTGACCGGGCACTAAATTAATAAAACAGTGTTTTCTGTTTGTGGCGCTCGGATACAGTCTAGTTCCGTTTTACCTACAGTCCCCCGTTAATAGACATTTGTTTCTGATGTGGTTCTCATGTCGTCAAACCGCCCCATGTAAGAACACAGGGGATCCCCATGAACACAGTCACGTAAACAGCAACTACACTTTGATACCGGCCCATCGGATGATCTGACGGCTCATAATGGCTCATAAAAGGAGCCGGGGTATTTTTAATGAGAGCTTTGTAGGAGTTAAGAGCTTGCAGAGATCAGAAACTGTCACATCTACTTATTACAGGTCACAGGGCGATCCTGACATCTTTATGTTCTCAGCAGATGAATGAAAGATCGAATTCTCTCTGGGGCAAAGTCACATGACTTGTTTAACCACTGCAGTCCCAGAGATTAGCCCCACTGCCGTCGCCACCTCCGCCACCATGGGATTGAAACGTTTTTCACCATAGAAGAGCGGCAGCTTTACAATCTTTCAGCTGTTTGAATGTATAGTCTATCCTAACATATACCTCCCAACTGTCCCTGACAGGGGCGGACTGACCATTTGGAAACTCAGGCACTGCCCGAGGGCCGGGGTCAGTAGGGGGCCCCATGAGATGTCCCTGGTACCTTTTTCATAGACTTTTTTGAGTTTGGGCAAGGGCACAAGGGCCCCATGATCCCCTATTGCCCGGGGCCCCATGAGTTGTCAGTCCGTCCCTGATTTCGAGGGACTGTCCCTGATTTGGAAGTCCCTCCATCCTCCTCATTTGTCCCTCATTTTCTGGTCTGATAAATGCATTTATTTTACAAAAAGTGTTTCCCAGGGCAAAACCTTTCATCCCGTTTCTAGATGGTTGTATTTGTAAACTTCAAAAGCCAGTATAAGGGCTCTTTCACACGGACATTCCGATCAGGAACGTTTTTCAGGTGGACCCCATCCGAACCTCCATTTACCTCTATGGAGCGCCGACATCTGGTCTGCCAAAAAGGGATGGATGGGGAACCAATTCCTCTTCCGTCCGTCAGATCGGGTCAGATGAAAACAGACAGGCCCATTGAGGAGAGCAAGCAGCTATGTGTCCACTCTGCAGCAGCGGAGCGGACACAGACCTGTCATCTGCTTACTCAGCGGGGATCAGCGAAGAGATCCCCTGCTGAGCAAGCAGATCTGCTTAATGGGTCCACTCCATGTGAAAAGACCCTCAGGCCCCTTTCACACGGGCGTTCCTTGTTTTTCATCAGTTCAGTCACTTTTTTTGCACGAAATTACGGATTAGTTTACATCAGTGTATATCCGTTTTACATCCATTTACATCTGTTTTTTCATCCGTTTTTCATCTGTTTACATCAGTTTTTCATCCGTTTATATCTGTTTTTCATCAGTTTACATCTGTTTTTCATCCGTTTACATCTGTTTTTCATCCTTTAATATCTGTTTTTAATCCGTTTTTCATCAGTTTACATCTGTTTTTCATCCGTTTATCATCAGTTTACATCTGTTCTTCATCCGTTTATCATCAGTGTACATCTGTTTTTTTTACATCCTTTACCACTGCAAAAACTGATCATATGTCTATTTACTTACATTCACATCCGTTTGTCGTCCATTAACATCCGTGTTTCGTTCATTTACATCTGTTTTTGTCCGTTTACATCTGTTTTTCGTCCATTTGCATCAGTTTTTCATCCGTTCCTTTTTTTTTACACAGAATAAAAATAGGGTTTTCTTCCGTTCAAAAAAAACAAATGTCAATGGATGCGGACATTAACAGATGTAGACAGATAACTGTTTTTCATCAGTTTACATCTGGTTTTCATCAGTTTACATTTGTTTTTCATACGTTTTTCATCAGTTTACATCAGTTTTTCATCAGTTTACATCTGTTTTTCATCTGTTTTTCATCAGTTTACATCCATTTTTTTTCATCAGTTTACATCTGCTTTTTATCCGTTTTTCATCAGTTTACATCCATTTTTTAAAATCCTTTACCAATGCAAAAACTGATCGCATGTCCATTTACTTCCATTTATATCAGTTTGTCGTCCATTTTGTTTTTTGTCTGTTTACATCCGTTTTTTGTCAGTTTACATCCATTTACATCTGTTTGTCTTCCATTTACATCCGTTTTTTTAACGTTCATTTACATCTGTTTTTTGTCTGTTCTTCACCTGTTTACATCAATTTTTTTACATCCTTTGCCAATGCAAAAACTGATTGCATGTCCATTTACTTCCATTTTATATCAGTTTTTTGTCCATTTACATCCGTGTTTCGTTCATTTACATCCATTTTTTGTGTTCGATTACATTTTGTGTTTGTCAGTTTACATCCATTTACATCCGTTTTTCATCTGTTCCGTTTTTTTTTTTTCTTAACAGAAGAAAAATAGGGTTTTCTTTTGGTCAAAAAAAAGGATGTTAATGGATGCGGACATTAACAGATGTAAACAGATAACTGTTAGTCCATAGAAATACATGGGTGTCCGTTTTTCATCTGTAAACGGACAGATGAAAACAGACATACGGGACACCCATGTGAATGGGACCTAAAGGAATAATAGTTGTAAAAAAAAAAGCACTTGTGGGTTTAACTCATTTTTTTTTTGTATAATTCTCCTTTAAGGGGGCGTGGCGGAGGGGCCTATGCCTACATATACAGTTGTGTTCAAAATAATAGCAGTGTGTTGAAAAAATTTAATAAAGCTCTAAATCCTTCTAATAGCTTTTATTTCCATACACACAAATGCATTGGAAACACGACACATTCTATTCCAAATCAAAACATGAAGAAAAATAGATCACATTTGTGTTGTTCCTCTAAGAAAATTGAACAAAAGTGAATATTAGACGGTTCAAAAAAATAGCAGTGTTTGTATTCTTCTTTTACAAACTCAAACATTCACTATATAAACTGAAAAATGTTTGAAGATTTTGCTTTCCTTTGAATCACTTCATGGATATTTGGTTGTAGTCGCACTGTTTCTGAGAACTGCTGTACATCTGTGTTGCATGGAGTCCCCCAACTTCTGGCCCCTGTGAACAGGTATTCCAGCCCAGGATGATTGGACTACATTCCACAGTTCTTCTCTATTTCTTGGTTTTGCCTCAGAAACTGCATTTTTGATGTCACTCCACACGTTTTCTATTGGATTAAGATCCGGGGATTGGGCTGGCCACTCCATAACATCAATCTTGTTGGTCTGGAACCAAGATGTTGCACGTTTACTGGTGTGTTTGGGGTTGTTGTCTTGTTGGAACACCCATTTCAAGGGCATTTCCTCTTCAGCATAAGGCAGCATGACCTCTTCAAGTATTCTGATGTATTCAAACTGATCCATGATCCCTGGTATGCGATAAATAGGCCCAACACCGTAGTATGAGAAACATCCCCATATCATGATGCTTGCACCACCATGCTTCACTGTCTTCACAGTGTACTGTGGCTTGAATTCAGTGTTTGGGGGTCGTCTGACAAACTGTCTCCGGCCACTAGACCCAAAAAGAACAATCTTACTTTCATCCGTCCACAAAATGTTGCGCCATTTCTCTTTAGGCCAGTCAATGTGCTCTTTGGCAAATTGTAACCTCTTCAGCACGTCTTTTTTCCAACAGTGGGACTTTGCGGGGGCTTCTTGCAGATAGCTTGGCTTCACATAGGCGTCTTCTAATTGTAACAGTCCTCACAGGGAACTTTACACCTTCTTTCATCTTCCTGGAGCTGATTGTTGGCTGAGTCCGCGCCATTTTGGCTATTCTTCTATCCATCCGAATGGTAGTTTTTCGCTTTCTTCCACGTCTTTCAGGTTTTGGTTGCCATTTTAAAGCATTTGCGATCATTTTAGCTGACCAGCCTATCATTTTCTGCACTTCTTTATATGTTTTCCTTTCTCCAATCAACTTTTTATCAAGGTATGCTGTTCTTCTGAACAATGTTTGGAATGAAGCATTTTCCTCAGAATTGCAGAGAGAAATGCACTGTAACCAGCATATACAGTCAGGTCCATAAATATTGGGACATCGACACAATTCTAACATTTTTGGCTCTATACACCACCATATATGGATTTGAAATGAAACAAACAAGATGTGCTTTAACTGCAGGCTCTCAGCTTTAATTTGAGGGTATTTACATCCAAATCAGGTGAACGGTGTAGGAATTACAACAGTTTGCATATGTGCCTCCCACTTGTTAAGGGACCAAAAGTAATGGGACAGAATAATAATCATAAATCAAACTTTCACTTTTTAATACTTGGTTGCAAATCCTTTGCAGTCAATTACAGCCTGAAGTCTGGAACGCATAGACATCACCAGACGCTGGGTTTCATCCCTGGTGATGCTCTGCCAGGCCTCTACTGCAACTGTCTTCAGTTCCTGCTTGTTCTTGGGGCATTTTCCCTTCAGTTTTGTCTTCAGCAAGTGAAATGCATGCTCAATCGGATTCAGGTCAGGTGATTGACTTGGCCATTGCATAACATTCCACTTCTTTCCCTTAAAAGACTCTTCGGTTGCTTTTGCAGTCTGCTTTGGGTCATTGTCCATCTGCACTGTGAAGCGTCCAATGAGTTCTGAAGCATTTGGCTGAATATGAGCAGATAATATTCCCGAAACACTTCAGAATTCATCCTGCTGCTTTTGTCAGCAGTCACATCATCAATAAATACAAGAGAAGCAGTTCCATTGGCAGCCATACATGCCCACGCCATGACACTACCACCACCATGCTTCACTGACGAGGTGGTATGCTTAGGATCATGAGCAGTTCCTTTCCTTCTCCATACTCTTCTCTTCCCATCACTCTGGTACAAGTTGATCTCGGTCTCATCTGTCCATAGGATGTTGTTCCAGAACTGTGAAGGCTTTTTTTAGATGTTGTTTGGCAAACTCTAATCTGGCCTTCCTGTTTTTGAGGCTCACCAATGGTTTCCATCTTGTGGTGAACCCTCTGTATTCACTCTGATGAAGTCTTCTCTTGATTGTTGACTTTGACACACATACACCTACCTCCTGGAGAGTGTTCTTGATCTGGCCAACTGTTGTGAAGGGTGTTTTCTTCACCAGGGAAAGAATTCTTCGGTCATCCACCACAGTTGTTTTCCGTGGTCTTCCGGGTCTTTTGGTGTTGCTGAGCTCACCGGTGCGTTCCTTCTTTTTAAGAATGTTCCAAACAGTTGTTTTGGCCACGCCTAATGTTTTTGCTATCTCTCTGATGGGTTTGTTTTGTTTTTTCAGCCTAATGATGGCTTGCTTCACTTGCATAGTGACAGCTCTTTGGATCTCATCTTGAGAGTTGACAGCAACAGATTCCAAATGCAAATAGCACACTTGAAATGAACTCTGGACCTTTTATCTGCTCATTGTAATTGGGATAATGAGGGAATAACACACACCTGGCCATGGAACAGCTGAGAAGCCAACTGTCCCATTACTTTTGGTCCCTTAACAAGTGGGAGGCACATATGCAAACTGTTGTAATTCCTACACCGTTCACCTGATTTGGATGTAAATACCCTCAAATTAAAGCTGACAGTCTGCAGTTAAAGCACATCTTGTTTGTTTCATTTAAAATCCATTGTGGTGGTGTATAGAGCCAAAAATGTTAGAGTTGTGTCGATGTCCCAATATTTATGGACCTGACTGTACAACATTTGCTGCCTTCCTTCCTTAAATAAAGGGCAATAATTGCCACCTGTTTTTTCAAAGAATGAATGACCTCACTAATAGAACTCCACACTGCTATTATTTTGAACATGCCCCTTTCAATTAGTGATTCAATTACACAGAATCAGCAGCATGCATGTCATGACTGTTGGGTCCTGTTTGATTTCTATTACTCTACTACACCTGCTAGTAAATTATTTGCCATGTAGAAATATCATTTCTACCTAAAACAGTAATTGATCCGGTTAGTGATGTCTGACTGCTATTATTTTGAACACAACTGTAGGTTGCTAGTAGGTGTCCCTCGTTCCCATCTAAAAAAAGTTGGGAGGTATGAACTTGTACCTCATTTTTTATGCTGCTTTTAGGGGTGTCCTAAAATATTTTTTTTCGGCCTCTAATGCTCAGTTGACACTGCCGCAACTTGGGATCCGACTTGTGAGACCCCAAGTCGCATGAGATGTGAAATCCTATGTTAATCAATGAGAGCCCTCTTAATTAGCACTACTGAAGTCGCTCCGACTTCAGAAAAGGTTCCTGTACTACTTCAAGGCGACTTCTATCCGACTTGTGCCCATAGACTTTAAAAGATGTCGCCTCCAAGTCGGATCCTCATCTATATTGATGTGATTTGGATCCGACATTACAGGAAGATTATCCAGGCATTTCCTGAAAGTTGCTTCAGAGTTGCTTCAAAGTCATTTCAAGGTAGTACTCAAGTCACCTGGCAAAGTCGCACAGCAAGTCGCGTGACTTTCAGAATGCGGTAATGCGAACTGAGACTAAACTCCCCTGGATGTTAGCCTGTGTGTCCATGCAACCCCGAAGTGCCTGAAACACCTGAACACGTTACATGCGTTTACCAGCATCAGGTGGTTTTTCTGCCAAAAACACTGCTGCCAGGAGGAAAGGTGTCTAGGAGAGACAGCAGACCGCCTCGTGTGCATGAGACCTCATTTGTTATGGGACTATGATCGCCATCATTTTATTTTATAGATTGTAATTAGGAACTAAAATGAGAGAAAACATTTATTTTTCCATCATTTTTCCCCAACCCAACATTTATGTAATTAGCGCAGTCAGAGATAATTACCCTGAAATATAATTAAAGTAGATCTCAGTCATTAAAGTCTCATATAAATCCTAACATGGCTTCCCATTGGCCAACGAATAAAATTCAAAACATTAACAATCACCTATAAAGTCATTTATAACTCTGCCCCAAATTACATCACCAATCATGTCTCCAAATATCACCCAAGCCGTCCTCTCTACTCCTCCCACAAACTCCTACTCTCTAGCTCCCTTGTCTCCTCCTCCCATGCTCATCTCCAGGACTTCTCCAGAGCTTCCCCTATTCTCTGGAACTCTCTACCCCAATCTATTCGACTATCGCCTACTCTGCCCACTTTTAGGCGATCTCTGAAAACCTCTCTCATCAGGGAAGCCTATCTCGCCTTCAGCTAATAACCGAATCTTCTATTCCTCCTACTAGTCCATCCCCCACAGTTATTACTTTTTGTACCACTAGCCCCTCCCTCCTAGATTGTAAGCTCCAAGGATCAGGGCCCTCCTATCCCTCTTGTATTGAAATGTATTATTGCTGTATTGTCTCCCTTTATATTGTAAAGCGCTGAGCA
This sequence comes from Staurois parvus, assembly GCA_951230385.1. Classification (NCBI taxonomy): domain Eukaryota; kingdom Metazoa; phylum Chordata; class Amphibia; order Anura; family Ranidae; genus Staurois; species Staurois parvus. The sequence continues at coordinate 121,543 of CATNWA010002531.1, read as the reverse complement.
AACTGTTGGCGCTATATAAATCCTGTATAATAATAATAATAATAACAACATGTAAATATCTTTCAAAAACATTTTTTTTTAATTGCGGCTTTCATTTGCGTTCATCCTGGTGATCCTGCTATGAAAACCGTTGCTCATATACTTCCTGCTATGGGGGTGACAACGCAATGTGCCTGTCTCCTGATGGTTTCCATGGGGCAGAGGTACAAGCACACATTTTGGCAGGCATTGCACAGGTATGTTCACCATCAGGAAGCCAATCCAGAGCAATGAAGTACAGCCAACACTGGAGCAAGTTCATATACCGGAGATGGTGTGACGAACGCGGTGCCCCACCTCTGCCCAACTCGTGACAAAGGACCAGCCAATCTCACACCGTACTGTCACTTACATAACAATGCCACTCTCAGCTGCACCCTGCACAAAGATTTTCCAGCTTGCGGGATCACAATCTAGGTGCCAGCAGCCTGAGAGAGATTGTTACTAGGTTAAGGTGGACTTCCAGTCATTCATGTGTTTAATAAAAGTCAGCAGCTACAAAAACTGTATCTGCTGACTTTTAAACCCCTTCCCGCCAACGCCTCCCGGCCCTTTAAGAATTTCAGAAGCCGGGAGGCGGGACGGGCGAGGTTTAGGGATCATGTGACCGCCGAAAGATCAGACCGGGACCTTTCCGTGAGTACCGCACATGTGTGCTGGGAGCGTGCAGGGTGCGCGCTCTCAGCACATACTGTATGTTTTTTGTTAATTGCACGTAAATGTGCGGCCGCTCTGCGTCTAGGCCCAGACGCCGGGAGGCCACACATTTGTGTGCGGCCGGCGTGAAGAGGTTAATAAACACACAATTACCTGTTCCAGGGTCCAGCGATGTACTCACCCACACTGTATCTTCTCTCCTTCTTTTCTCCCCGGCATCCCAACTGTGGGCACCAGGCTGGGACAGCTTGCAGTGCCCACTGCGCATGCGCAAGTCGTGCTGCGCCTCCTGATTGGTCCGTCAGTCTCCTGGGACCTGTGAAGTGTGCCAGAAGACTGCAGTAGGGAGGAAGGGGCCGATCTTCTGACCCACTTCGCCGCAGCGAACTGAGCAAGGAGTGGGAGTGGGTACCTGTCAAAACCAGGCACCCGCTCCCCCCAAAAAAAGTACAAAATATGGCAGGGGGGAGGCAAACAAGCAGAGCTTCCGCTTTTGGGTGGAACTCCACTTTAAGTTACCTGAACGATTAACCCTTTAAACTCCAAACTGGGCCTATCAACCCTTCACAAAATTAGCAAGATCAAATATGAAAAATAAATGTCTGTATGCACACGGCCGACAGGTATGTTCATTTGTCATACACGGTAGCACTCTTCAAGAGACAGGGATTCTTTAGTTTGCATTAAAAGCCTTAGGGATCATTTCAACACTTTTCAAGATAGGGTTTAATAATGAAAAAAAAGGTCAAATGGTGCAAAAAAAAAAAAAAATACTGACAGAAAAAGGGTGTTACAAGGAAATAAAGAGACAAAAAACAGAGAAACAAGAAGTTGAAAATGAAGAATACAGGTGTACTTCGGTTTATGAACGCCTTTGGTTAATGTAATTTTTGGTTTTACGAATGAAAATCCATTGAAAATAATACCTGGGTTTACAAACTTTTTTCGCAATACGAAGTGTATGTCGGTGCTGATTTTTAAATGCAATTGCCGGCTTTTTTTTTTCTTCACTATAGCTCACAGAATGTCACTTTCCCTGGAGATTTAAGAAACTAAAAGGAAAACATTGTTTCTTTTAAATGGGGAAATAAACTAAAAGGAAACTTTGTTTCTTTTAGCTGGGGGGAAAGAGATAATTTCTCATAGGAGGGGTGTGTGGAGGCCTAATTCACTCTGCTACCTCCTAGCATAGGGGTGTTTGGGTTCAAAATGCTACCCAAAAACTGACAAAGGGGAAAATGACTATATTCTGGCTATATTGTCATAATTTCAGAAGTTATGAATCATTGTGAAGTTTTAGAGTCTCAGCTGATAAGCAGAATCAGAAATATGTATTCCACAGACTTCCACTATGGTATTTATGGCCCAAGGTCTGTTAGTTTTCCGGATTGCTCCAGCTTTCGAGGGTGATAGTTTTTTTAGGACTTCCAGACTGGCATGAGGGATTGGGCTAATAGGCATGAGAGGGCCTGTCTCTGTCCTGGTCCGATAAGAAGGCTCTGGCATCAGTTAAAAGAGAAATATGGTATTTGTTGTTTTCCCCAAAATATACTTACCTAGGTGGATGCAGTATCGGTCCGCCCAGGGGCGGACTGACCATTTGGAAACTCGGGCACTGCCCGAGGGCCCGGGTCACGTCAGTAGGGGGCCCCATGAGATGCCCCTGGTACCTTTTTCATAGGTTTTTTTGAGTTTGGGCAAGGACACAGGGGCCCATGATCCCTATTGCCCGAGGGCCATTGAAAATAATTGTCAGTCTGTCCCTGGGTCCGCCTCTAAGGATGAGAACTCATCGGTCACATGACCGCTGATCGCTGAGTTCCTACAGCGGCCCGTGAGCAGACAGTGGTGACTGTCAGTCACCACTCTCTGCTCTGCCCCACCAGCGCTCACTGGAGCGCTGGGCTATGGAGGGGGAGGGAACGGCTGGCTCAGGCTCTCAGCGGCTTGTTGAGAGGCTGAGCCAGGTGTCATTCCAGACGCTGGGGTGGATCCCGACTTTGGAGTCAGGATCTTTCTCCAGCCTGGATTGGCTGAGTGATGTCACAGAAGGTGCAGTTCATTCCACAGGACAAGAACAGCCAAAAGAGTTTTGGCTGTACTTCTCCTTTAACAGTTATGTATTTGTCAGGGAGTGAGGAGCCAGACACACAAGGGGGTGCAATTAAAGGTAGGTTTATTATACAAAAACAAGACAGAGTCTATGCAAGTCCAACAGCAACAGCGGGTGACTTGGTAGAACAGAAGCCAGGAAGGAATGGTCGCCAGAGCCGGGGACAGAAGCCAGTAAGGATGGTCGCCAGAGCCGGGGTCAGAAGCCAGAAGGAATGGTCGCCAGAGCCGGGTCAGAAGCCAGGAAGAATGGTCACCAGAGGCGGGGTCAGAAGCCAGTAAGGATGGTCACCAGAGCTGGGGTCAGAAGCCAGGAAGGATGGTCGCCAGAGCAGGGGGCAGAAGCCAGGAAGGATGGTCGCCAGAGCCGGGGTCAGAAGTCAGGAAGAATGGTGGCCAGAGCCGGGGTCAGAAGCCAGTAAGGATGGTCGTCAGAGCCGGGGTCAGAAGCCAGAAAGGATGGTCGCCAGAGCCGGGGTCAGAAGCCAGGAAGAATGTTCGCCAGAGCCGGGGTCAGAAGCCAGTTAGGATGGTCGCCAGAGCCGGGGTCAGAAGCCAGGAAGAATGGTCGCCAGAGCCGGGGTCAGAAGCCAGGAAGGAGTCTTGCCAAAGCCGAGTCGGTATCCAGGAGAGCAATGAGAAACTAAACAGGAGCTTGCTGCTGTGCAACAGGCAGGACACAAATGCAATGGACAGCTACAAACAGCAGACTTATATGTGATAAGCCACCACCTCCTGGGGGAGGAGCAGCAGAGGGCTGAAAGCATAAAGGATACCACAATGCTTTGCAGACACCTAAGATGGATGCCAGCACATGGAGCAGCACAAGCCCTGAGGAAAGGTAGGACCTTGACAGTATTGCACCAAAGGCCTCTTGGGGGATGAATAGAAGAGAAGGAAACCACTGCTGCTATTCACCAACTTGTGTCATAAACTGTCATGGCTGAAGTCTGAACAACATGGCGTCCTTGCCCTCTTACACAGCTTTAGTATGCATTACCATTACAGATGGGACATGGCTTTACCGCTTCCCACTGAGTGTGTGCATATATGCGGCCTCATGGTAGTGGGGATTAATCCAGGTGCTGCATGTATGCGCTGCTTCGTTTGTGCTGGGATTGCGCTGCACAATGCACTTCCAACACAGAGACTGAGATGTCACCGAGAGCTCCCAGGTCTTGTACTAATAACAGGGAACCAGGAGGTCTAGTTCCTGATCACCTAATCGCTGGCTATCAGTTGGTCAAAGAATGCAGGCATAGTACAGGAGTTGGTCAGAGACTGCAGGCATAGTAAAGGAGATGGTCATAGACTGCGTACATGGGATGGTTAGAGACTGCAGGTGTAGTACAGGAGATGGTCAGAGACTGCGTACATGGGATAGTTAGAGACTGCAGGTGTAGTACAGGAGATGGTCAGAGACTGCGTACATGGCACATGGGATGGTCAGAGACTGCGTACATGGCTCAAGGAATGGTCAGAGACTGCGTACCTGGCACAAGAGATTGACAGACTGCGTACATGGCACAAGAGATGCAAAGTTTTGGCTGGAGTTGGCTTTTAAAGTTACAATCACAGAATCCCAAAATATGTAGGCTTTTAAGGCACCAGATATCAAATAATGACAACTACATCACATGCAATTTTTTTTTATTTTTACACAATAAAAAAAAGGATTATACATAAAACACACACAAAAAAAGGGAAAAGATTCTGAATCATGATATAGGTGCACTCAAAACAAAGATCCATCCCTCTATAACCGTATTACACTTGTAGATCAAGATAGCCAATTGCTCTGTCCAAAAAAAGGACCATATACAATAATACAATTCCATTTTATACACAGAGGGAGGAAAGAGGGTCACCGTTGACCTCTACGCGTTTCGTGGTCCAAACCGCTTCATCAGGAGCAGTGCATCTCAGCATCTATTACAATCTATAAAACAAAAATCAGTAAGTATGTACAATGACAATTTCTAACAGATACGAATACACATCACATTTTCTCTGTACCACATCATTTTCTTACCTAAGATGTATGTGATTATCCAGGCGTATCCATCAGACCAAAGCCACCCAGTGAGGGAAAGGACATCCCCGGAACCATGCACCATCCCCAAAACAAGACCAGTGGAGCATACTAGGAGAGACCGGGCCACCACCCCAGGGCTGTGGATAAGGAGGTACCACCAGTCCTCCTGTACAGGGCCCAGACCTGCAGGGGGCACAGGCAGCTGGCTGAATCGGATGTGGGCAGGAAGGGTGAGGCGGGGCAATTACTGGAACCAATCCCCTGTATGTTTCTCTCTGCAGCAGGTTCTTCTCCCCCCCGGCTAGCTTTCAGCTGCTGCAGAAATATACAAGGGATCTGTTCCAGTAATTTAATAGCCCCTTCCATTTCTGAATGAACACAATGAGTGATCGGTACCAATCACTCACTGTGTTCATTCATAACTAAAGCATAGTGGGTTTTCTGTGGGAATGGTGGGCCCTATTAGGTTGCCTGTATGCGGCCCTGTGTCTTGAGGGGGGCCCTGTCAGGTTGGCTGTAAGGCGCCCCGTGGTTTCTAACAGCAGCCCTGCACCACTCCACCAAACTCCAACATTTGCAATGTGTCCTTCATGGTGGTATAAATAAATAGTATGCAGCAAAATACTATGACATGTACATCCCTAATTATGAACACAGATATTATATAATAGCACTTGCACCCAATCTCTGGAGTTAATTACCAATATGTACACCAAATTCATTGGCATAATCCCCTTAAAAAACTTGACCACTAATACAATATAAAAAATGTGTGATAGCCATCAAACCCCAGGGGCAAATACTAAGATATACATACAAGATGGAATATTGTAGACACACCATAAGAAACGAACTGTTAAAACCTTTGCATGTCAAGAACATTTTCAACCACCACTGCCACCATCAAGGATATGCAACATGGTCAGAGGAAGAGGAAATGAAGCTCAGGACCAGCCAATATATACTCCCACAGGAACCCACCCACTGGCACCATATATGGCATTGGTGTTGTCACTTCCTGCGCAGGCAATAGGACACACATGCCGGAACACAGCACCCAAATGCCGGAACACAGCACCCAAATGCCGGGACACACCACCCAAATGCTGGAACACACCACCCAAATGCTGGAACACACCACCCAAATGCCAGGACACACCACCCAAATGCCAGAACACATCACCCAAATGCCGGGACACATCACCCAAATGCCGGAACACACCACCCAAATGCCAGAACACATCACCCAAATGCCGGAACACAGCACCCAAATGCCGGGACACACCACCCAAATGCCAGAAACACACCACCCCCAAATGCCGGGACACATCACCCAAATGCCGGAACACACCACCCAAATGCCAGAACACACCACCCAAATGCCGGAACACAGCACCCAAATGCCGGAACACAGCACCCAAATGCCGGAACACAGCACCCAAATGCCAGAACACACCAACCAAATGCCGGGACACACCACCCAAATGCCGGGACACATCACCCAGATGCCAGAACACACCACCCAAATGCCGGGACACATCACCCAAATGCTGGGACACATCACCCAAATGCCGAGACACACCACCCAAATGCCGGGACACACCACCCAAATGCCGGGACACACAACCCAAATGCCGAGACACACCACCCAAATGCCGGAACACACCACCCAAATGCCGGAACACACACCCACCAAATGCTGGGACAAACACCACCCAAATGCCGGGACACACCATCCAAATGCCGGGACAAACCACCCAAATGCTAAGCAGAGGGGTGGATGAATGAACCAGCAGAAGTGTCGGAGGCCCAAATGGCTTAAAGTTAAACTCCAGCAAGTCAAGCTGGCCATACACGTTGTGTTTGATATTCACTGGTCATTATTAACAAAAGGAAGATCATTTTATTTATAGGTCATATTTGAGCATGCATTCAGCGTAGGGTTGTTATTATTGATTGAACATATAGATTTTCCTTCGAGAATTCTCATTTCAAGAATATTCGTTTGATTTCCTAATCTAGTGGTCTCCAAACTGCGGCCTGGGGGCCAAATGCGGCCCCTTTGCTTGCTTTTATCTGGCCCTTGGGGCACTATTCTTTGCACTGATACCAACAATGAAGCATAATCCCTCCCCACCCAACACCAATGAAGTGGTACAATTTGTCACAATGACACCAACAACGGGGCCCAGTGACACCAATGATGGGGCACAATTTCTTCTAACAACACCAATGATGGGGCGCTTTTCCTCCCACTGACAACAAAGACCTTTTCTACTCCCATTGGCCACAGCCTGACCCCCGTAATGTCCGAAGGACAGTAAACTGGCCCTTTCTTTAGAAAGTTTGGAGTTCCCTGTTCTAATCGTTAGTGGGGTCAAATGGATGTTCATTTTCAACGGCAGTGACGAGAAAATTTGAAGGAGCAGGAAGGAAAACTTTTCTCGATCAAATGAATTTTCGATCAATGTATGTGGTTATCATTCAGAAATGACATTCATTTTAAAGTCGAATGTTAACAGCAAAAGACAATATTTGAACGACACTCGTCCATTCATCGAATGTTCAAGGAATTTTCTTACAACTTTTCTTATGAATATTCTCCTATGAAAATCTACACGTGTATATGCCTCCCACCTCACACTTCAAGGGTTACATTTCCATTAACCCCCCTGGTGGTATTCCCGAGTGTAGTTTGGCGTAAAGTTTCAGCACCACAAGCAGTAACCCGAGCTACACTCGGGCTTACCATGCGGTACTGCTCCGGGATCCCTTCTGCACTCACCTTGTCCTGCGCTCCCTTGATGTCCCCCCTGCAGTGTCCCCGGCCATCTCCTCCTCCATCTGTGTTCCGGGTTCCGTTCTCTGCGACGTCGGGACGTACGGGGGACGGAACGGCGGGAAATTTAAAAATGTCAAAAAGTGACATTTACTAAATACACTAAAATCACATAGTATAACATTCCTGTATCAAACCATTTCACATACATATTGTCCCGAGTGCTTTGTCCTGCGCCCTGCCTGCATTTTGTCTGTTCTTGCTGCCTGGAAACTGAGAAACGTCCATGGCGTCCAAAAAGCGTCCCTTTAGGTCAAAAGCGGTTTTAGACCGGCTAGAGAACAGCGATAGTAAATCAGAACCACTTGCAGAATTGAGTGATAATGATTCGTGGGGGAAATTCCTCATCAGACACTGAAAACGATTTTGTGACTTTGCTCAGCGATGTGCGAACTTGGCGCTATATTTCAAATTTCAGTGTTTTTGGTTTGATTATATTATTGAATTAAATTTATTATTATATTATTATTATTTTTTTATGATTATTTATTAAATTATAATTTATGATTTTGTGTTTCAAATTTTATCATATCCGGGATGTTTACTAGACTCTTGTTCGGACAGATTTCAGTGAGTTATTCCTAAAAATTACAGGCCTACAATAAAAAACTACATATTTCCATGCAAAAAAATGTACCGCTTTGAGCACAGAAATATGGGCATAATCAGACCGCTAGGGAGGTTAAAGTGGAGTTCCACCCAAAAGGGGAAGTTCCGCTTTACCGCTTTAAGCCTTTGTCCCCTGCTCCCCATTAAGGATTGGCACCTTTGGGGAGCGGGGGGGAGGGGAACGGGTACTTGAATTTGACAGGTACCCGCTCCCACTTCCACTGCAATCGCCTAGGCGATCAGAAGTGGAAGTTGTCCTCCCCCCTCCCTCCTCGTAGTCTTGTGGGACACGTGACAGGTCCCAGAAGACTACGGGGTCATTCACAAAGTGCAGCGCTTCTCGCGCATGCGCAGTGGGCACCCAGCCATGAAGCCGCAAGCTGTCACAGCTTGGTGCCTACGCTGAAGATACCGGCACCAGGGAGAGAAGACGGCCGATGAAACCAATCATGGTGAGGACTCCGCTGGACCGAGGGACAGGTAAGTGGCTGTGTTTTAAAAGTCAGCAGCTACAGTGTTTGTAGCTGTTGACTTTTTATTTTTTTCAGCAGGAACTGCACTTTAAGTACAGAGCTAGAGTAATAAGGCGTGACCCATCCCCAAAGCCACTTCTCTAGGGAGCTTGGGTCGGCAGTTGCACACTCATGTCATCAAGTACAATGCAGAACCAATATCTCTGCGTTGTACATGAGGATGGTGATGGCCCACCCACAACCTGGGGTGTCACAGAGAAGCTGAGTGCCTGAAGCCTGCCAAAGCGAAGAATTCAGTAAGAATTACAGCTTGTACCTCTACTCCCAAACTTAACAAGCATTTAACCCTTACAGTGCCAAGGGGGACCTGTAAGGGTGTTTTTATTTATGTAATTCTCTTGGGTACGGCTTTAAAGTGGAGCTCCACCCAAAAGGGGAAGTTCCGCTTTAAGGACTGCTCCCCCGCTCCCCATTAAGAATTGGACGCGGAGTTCCCCTTTTCCTTTTCTTTTTATTGGAAGTATTCCTCAGCCCTCATTCCCTACCCCCTCCCTTCCTGAGAGGCAAACGTTATCTCCTGAGTGACAGATAGTGAGGGGTCAACCCAAGTTAAGGCATCCTCAGTCTGGTGCCAGGCCGTCTGCGGAAGTGTAACCTTTCTCACTTAAAAGCACAATCTGAGAAACTTGTGTAGGCTCACCCATCATAAAAACAGATAAGACAGCTTCTCCCCAGACTTGAAAGAAGTTGGAACCTCATAAAACTGACCAGCAGTTAATTGAACATTCCTCAGGTCAGCTGTCACCTATGTTTCATATCATGGAGTATGAAACTGTTAGTTTTAATTGAGTCCACTGACCTCCTGCCCAAAATATTGCATTGGGCAGATTAAGAGCCACTCCCCCTTGCAGGGGGATTTTTAAAAAAGACACAGGCTAGCAAGCCTGGGAGTTGAACACACACATCTCCTGAGTTAAACATCGTAACAGAGGAGATCAAAGACCTTTCCTGCTCTGCACTTGGATCTGCTTACAAACCAAGGCATATTGGCAAGTAACTTAACCCTTTAATTTCCTTCCTATTATCTCTTTGCTGTACCTTTATATGCATATATATATATATATAGTTACATTTTCTTTGTAAATATTTTATTGCACCTGTTTGACTCTTTTAGTAATAAATCTTTCTTTCTGAAAGTGTTAAACTGTTTCTAAGCACTTACTTGCAATTCACAAATTCCTGCCTTTGAAGAGACGCTACTGTGTTTGTTTAATCCTCTGCCCAATCGGCCTGCGGTGACCGTATTGGACAGGCGACTTTTCAATCATTATAGTGTATATTTGATTACGGGAGTTTCCCAGTCTCCGACAAAAGTGGTGGTGGCAGTAGAAGGGTTAGTTGCGTAATTAACCCGACCCAGTAACAAGCGCATTCAGGCTGCAGGCACCGATTGTAGCCCATTAGCTGGACAATCGCTGTGCAAGGTGCAGCTGGGTGGGGCTTGTTACGTGCGTCACACCGCGGTTTTAGATCGGCCAGTCCTTCGGTCACGAGTTGGTGAGAAGGTCTGGGGTCTGACGTCGCGGGCGTGACGTATTACTGTTAGTCGCGGTCGTGCGATTGTCGCATGTTGGTGGCGGCGACCGTGCGATCGTGACACCCGCTCCCACTTCCGCTGCGATCGCCTAGGCGATCGGAAGCGGAAGGTGTCCTCCCTCTCTCCCTCCCTGTAGTCTTGTGGGACACGTGACAGGTCCCAGAAGACTACAGGACCATTCATGAAGCGTAGTGCTACTTGCGCATGCGCAATGGGCACCCGGCTGTGAAGTCGCAAGCTGCACAGGCAGGTGCCCACACTGAAGATGCCGGCCTCCTGGAATACAGGACGGCTGGTGAAATGAGCTACGGGGAGGACACCGTGGGACCATGGGACAGGTAAGTGGCAGTTTTTTAAAAGTCAGCAGCTAAAAACTGTAGCTGCTGCCTTTTATTTTTTGACAGGGTGAGTGGAACTCCGCTTTAAAGATGAACTCCAGGAAAAGCAAATATGGTCTAAGGGTCAGTTCACACACCATGCGTTTCAGTTGCTTTTTTTCTGCATCCAAAACACACAGAAAGTAGGTGATATGGTTGTTAATGCCATAGTTCACATCAGTGCTTGCAGTTCACATGCGTTCTGATTGCAGAAAAAGAGGTAGAACATACTGCATTTTTTCTCTGCACAGAACTGTACTGGAACGCGGTAAAAACACATCAAAAACACACTGCAATGCACATGTCCCTATTTAAATTGAAGAAAAAGAGGGGAAAAAAATGAACTGGAATGCGTCAAAAACACATGTGAAGAAACGCATCCAGAATGCATCTGGACTGCGTTTCTATAGTGTGACCCTGCCCTGTATCCATTCATCATGTGCTTTCTTCCTTGAATCTTGGTGAGCTTTGTATATGGACCCAAAGAACCCCCCAATGGGACTTTAATGCAGCAATAGGATCATATGTATATTGAAAAAGACAATATTTGTCAGAGCAATATTCTTTTTAGAAATGATGTATTCAATAGTACAATGGAAATGTGTATGTAATAAAGTTGATAAAAATCTTTTTTAACCAAATGTCTCTCTCAATATATGTATGATCCAGGGGCAGACTGACCATTTGAGCACTAGGGCACTGCCCGAGGGCCCGGGGTCAGTAGGGGGCCCCAGGAAATGCCCCTGGTACTTTTTTATAGGCTTTTTTTGAGTTTGGGCAAGGACACAGGGGCCCCTTGATCCCCTATTGCCCGGGGGCCCCATGAGTTGTCAGTCCACCCCTGTATGATCCTTTTGCTGCATTAAAGTCCCACTGGGGGTTCTTTGGGTACATGCATTAATATAGGGATGAGCATCTAGATACTCGACCCTTTTGGTGTGAGCTTTGTGTATTTCTTCCACATCTGTGCAGGAATCCAGCGTAAGGCTTTCCCTTCCTGTAATAAAGACCGCTCACTGCTGCTCGCTCTCCTTGTGCAGGGGGACTGGTCTTGTCTCCACCCCCTCCTGTAGTTTTCTACAGGCAGCCTGAAGTGGGTGGAGTCTGGTGGGCCTCTCCTACTGCTCTGCTCTCAGCACAGGCTATGTACAGCGCAGTGGTGTGATGTCACTACTAGGTAATATTTGGGTTTGCAAAAGACGTTTGGCACATGCAAAGTGGATTTACATCCTCTATTGAGAAATTTATTTAAAGGAACATTTGAGTCTGGAGTTCAACTTTAACATTACCTAAAGACTAAATGAAGAATTGATTGTATAAATCAATGTATGACACTTACAGCGCTGGTAAACCCCAAACCAATAAATGTAATATACAGTATTACAGATTACCAGTCATTAGATGTGGTGGCTGCATTAGTTTTCTTTTTTTAGCCTTTTTTTTTTTTCTCTCTCTTTTCACCTGGTGATCTGGCCAGTAACACACCTCCTGTATTAGAGCGTCCCCCACTCTGGATGAAGGAGCATAGTGGACACCTATGGACAGCAGCATTGTCAGGGGGAGGGAGTGTTAGATGCACTAGCAGATTTACATATACAGTTGCAAGAAAAAGTATGTGAACCCCTTGGGATTACGTGGAGTTTTGCATGAATTGGGCATAAAATGTGCTCTGAACATCATCTAAGTCACAACAATAGAAGAACACAGTCTACTGAACATAATACTACACAAAACATTACATGTTGCCATGGTTTAATTGCACATAACATGTAAACATTCACAGTGCAGGGAGGAAAAAGTATGTGAACCTTTGGACTTAATAACTGGTTGACCCTTCTTTGGCAGCAATAACCTCAACCAAACGTTTCCTGTAGTTGCAGATCAGACCTGCACAACGATCTGGAGTCATTTTGGACCACTCCTCTTCACAAAACTGTTTCAGTGTAGCAATATTCTTGGGATGTCTGGTGTGAATCGCTCTCTTAAGGTCATGCCACAGCATTTCAATCGGGTTGAGGTCAGGACTCTGACTGGGCCACTACAGAAGGCGTATTCTGTGCTATTGCAGCCATTGTTTTGTTGAATGACTTGTATGCTTTGGGTCATTGTCCTGTTGCATCACCCATCCTCTGCGGAGCTTCAGTTGGCGGACAGATGGTCGTACGTTTTCCTGCAAAATGTCTTGATAAACTCTGGAATTAATTTTCCCATCAATGACAACAATCCGTCCAGGCCCTGAGGCAGCAAAGCAGCCCCAAACCATGATGCTCCCTCCGCCATGTTTCACAGTGGGGATGAGGTTTTGATGTTGGTGTGCTGTGCCTTTTTTTCTCCACACATAGTGTTGTGTGTTCTTCCCAAACAACTCAATCTTGGTTTCATCTGCCCACAGTATATTTTGCCAGTAGTGCTGTGGAACATCCAGGTGCTCTTTTGCAAACTTCAAACGTGCTGCAATATTCTTTTTGGACAGCAATGGTTTCCTCCGTGGTGTCCTCCCATGTACTCCATTCTTGTTTAATGTTTTCCTTATTGTAGATGTGTCAACAAAAATGTTAGCATGTGCCAGAGATTTCTGTAGGTCTTTAGCTGACACTCTGGGATTCTTGTTTACCTCATGCAGCATTCTGCGCTGTGCTCTTGCAGTCATTTTTACAGGACGACCGCGCCTAGGGAGAGTAGCAACAGTGCTAAACTTTCTCCATTTGTAGACAGTCTGTCTTACCGTGGACACATGAACATCAAGGCTCAAGGAGATACTTTTGTAACCTTTTCCAGCTTCATGCAAGTCAACAATTCTTGATCGTAGGTCTTCTGAGAGCTCTTTTCTGCGAGTCATGGTTCACATCAGACAGTGCTTCTTGAAACCAGTAAACCCAAAACAGGTGTGTGTTTTTTAAGGGCAGGACAGCTGTCAGCAACACATCCAATATCATCACACTGATTGGAGTCAAGGTTGGCTCACTCCTGGCTCCAGTTAGCTCTAGGAGAAGTCATTAACCTAGGGCCTCACATACTTTTTCCTCCCTGCACTGTGAATGTTTACATGTTATGTGCAATTAAACCATGGCAACATCTAATGTTTGTGTAGTATTATGTTCAGCAGACTGTGTTCTTCTATTGTTGTGACTTAGATGACGTTCAGAGCACATTTTATGCCCAATTCATGCAAAACTCCACGTAATCCCAAGGGGTTCACATACTTTTTCTTGCAACTGTACTAACAAACTGAAGCCAAACTCCAGCTAACACTTTCTAACCACTTACCCTCTCGAAGATTTACCCCCCCCCCCCTTCCTGACCAGGCCATTTTTTTGCTATACAGCACTGCGTTACTTTAACTGACAATTGAGCAGTCATGCAACACTGTATATAAGTTGAATTAATGTCATTTTTTTCCCACAAATAGAGCTCTCTTTCTGTGGTATTTGATCACCTCTGGGTTTTTTTTTTACTTTTGAACAAAACAAGACCGACAATTTTGAAACAAAAAACCCAATATTTTTTACTTTCTGCTATAAAACATGCAAAATAAAATTAAAAATCTAATTTCCTCATAAATGTAGGCCAAAATGTATTCTGTTACATATTTTTGGTATAAAAAAAAAAATACCAAAAAAGCGTATATTGATTGGTTTGTGCAAACGTTATAGCATCTACAAACTATGGTATATATACTGTATTTTTTTTTTTCATACTAGTAATGGCATCGATCAGCAACTTATAGCAGGACTGTGATATTGCGGTGGACAATCTGACACTAACTGACACTTTGTGGGAACCAATGATACTAAAAGGCGAAAGATTTATACGATCTGAAGAGAAACCAGAGTATTGGAACCAATGACACTAATACAGTGATCAGTGCTAATAATATACACTGTCAATGTACTAATGACACTGGCTGGGAAGGGGGTTACACATCTAGGGCGATCAAAGGGTTAACTGTGTGCCTAACCAGTAATTTTGTGTTTACTTTTATGTGTTTTTACTACGGGGTGTGCTGGATTTTATTCCCTGCTTTGCGGAGAAACAAAATCCAGCACATCACTACTGACAGGACGTAGCTCTGCCTTGTTTACAGAGCTCTGTTCTGTCTCTCTCCTTGCCAATCAGCAGGTGCCGGCAGTCATCATTGGCCGGCACATGCTGATCGACTTCTGCTGTGACTAATTACGGAAACAGTGGCGCGCCGGGATCACGCGTGCGCCCCCTGAACCAGGAAGTGCAGAATCATGTATATATACCTGATTTTGCACAGATAGGCCACCCTGTAACAGTAATTTTGCTATAAGGCAGTCGTGAACTGGATAATCAGTTAAGGAAAACATTGTTATACTTTTGGGATCAAGGTTTTACATGGATAAAAAAAAGCTGATCAATGTAAGCATCCCTGTCAGTGCTAATTGGTTGTCTCATCCCTGTAACTGATACATTCTGCTGGAGAGTTTGTTCTTTTGAAAAACAACAGACTTGCTGGGCAAATCACCTGATGAATACAGAAGAAAGAAAGGAAGCATAAAAAAAGATAACTAATGCAGCCATCACATCTAGAATTGGTAAGCTGCAATCAGGGGTGGACTGACAACTCATGGGGCCCCCGGGCAATAAGGGATCATGGGGCCCCTATGTCCTTGCCCAAACTCAAAAAAGCCTATGAAAAAGGTACCAGGGGCATTTCATGGGGCCCCCTACTGACACTGGGCCCTCGGGCAGTGCCTGAGTTTCCAAATGGTCAGTCCACCCCTGGCTGCAATATAGTCAATGTTTGCTTTTGGGTTTAACTGCTTTAGCGATGCCCCATAGCAGAAATACTACTATAGGGGGCGGCAGCGGTCGCAAAATCACGTATACATTTCTGTGTAGGGGGGCACATGGGAGGCGAGTGCACGCCCTACCCAAGCGGCCATTCACGGCCACGGCTGTCAACCACCGGGTCCTGGCCAGTGATTACTCGCTGGCACCCGGTCATTGCCGAGGATCTCCGATGGGGGGGAGAACTGTTAGTAAACAAAACAGTTCTCCTCCCTGTCAGCTCCTGTACACTGCTTTGCATGGCTCTGCACAGCACAGTCATGCAAAGCAGTGTGCTTACAGTGAAACACAAACACAGAACATTATGTAAAATGGCAACCAGCACACAGTTAACCCTTTGATCACCCCAGATGTTAACCCCTTCCTGCCTAGTGCCATTAGTACAGTGTCAGTGCTTTTTATTACCATTGATCACTGTATTGGTGTCACTGGGGATGTCATTGACACCAAGTCAGTTCCCCCCAGTGTCAGAATGCCCGTCGCAGTCCCACTATAAGTCGCTGATCTAAATAAATGATGTAGTGCAGCGCTACTACAATACTATCCCAACATCAAATAATATAAATAATCAAGTAAATAATCCACACGTGACTAAATGAAGTGATAACACACTAAATATATATACAAATAAAGTGCCACAATGTGCTACAAATACAAGTGTTCAATAAATAAGTGACCTACAGTCCTGATATAAAACTTCAGAACCTGTGCCTTAATGATCCATCAACATGTGTATCAATATAAACCACACACAGGGGCGGACTTACCATTTGGAAACTCGGGCACTGCCCGAGGGCCCGGGGTCAGTAGGGGGCCCCATTAGATGCCCCTGGTACCTTTTTCATAGGCTATTTTTTAGTTTGGGCAAGGACACAGGGGCCCCATAATCCCCTATTGCCCGGGGGCCCCGTGAGTTGTCAGTCCGCCCCTGACCACACACTTAAAGTGATCAGTGAACACAATAAAGTGACCAACTTAAATACAAATATATAATTTCAGATAACTTTCCATTGAAAATTAAGGTTCATAAATCCTCCAAATTAGTGCTCCACGCAACAACAACTCATGCAAAGTGATGCAAAGTGACGATTTTCTGTGATGGTGTCAACACACTTATCCTCTTGTGGCTAAAATGCTCCCTCACCTTCAATCTGCGACCCAAAAGGCCACTAAGCCTCCAAGATCATTCCTAGAACTTTCTCCAGTAATGGTTGGTATCCTCAGTACTCCTTCTATGGATCCCTTCTCAGGTTAGTGATCAATACTCAAGACCTCTCAGGACAGTTTCACCAGCTAGATATATCACTCACCATGAACCATGATGAGTGAAAAAAAGATCCTTCATAGTGCAGTATTATTGTATAAATCAGCCTCTTTAATAGATAAAAAATGCCCACTCACTTGTTAAAAGCTCAAATATCAGCAATGTACAGCAAAAACTACATGCATGGGTTAGGACTCATCTGGGTGTGCCAAGATGGCGCCCGCAACGGATGTACATCACTGCGGAACAGAAGCTGTGTCATGGCGTATCTACGAGTTGCGTCACTATACCACGTGACTTCATCAGGATATTAGTCGCTGATTGCCACCATTACTAGTAAAACATTTTTAACAATCCCAGTATCTATACTGCCATTTGTAAACACTATAACTTTCACGTAAACCAATTAATTTACACGTATTGGGATTTTTTTTAGCAAAGACATGGAGCAGAATACATTTTGGACTAAATTTATGCCGAAATTAGATTTCTTACATTTTTTTTACTGGACATGTGTAGTAGCAAAAATATTGTTTTTTTCCTCAAAAAGCAGCCTCTTTAATAGATAAAAAATGCCCACTCACTTGTTAAAAGCTCAAATATCAGCAATGTACAGCAAAAACTGCATGCATGGGTACACTGCATGGGTTAGGACTCATCTGGGTGTGCCAAGATGGAGTCCGCGCCGGATGTACATCACCGTGGACCAGAAGCTGTGTCATGGCGTATCTACTAGTTGCGTCACTATACCACGTGACTTCATCAGGATATTAGTCGCTGATCGCCGCCATTACTAGTAAAACATTTTTTAACAATTTCATTATCTATATCGCCATTTGTAAACGCTATAACTTTCACGTAAACCAATTAATTTACACGTAATGGGATTTTTTTTTAGCAAAGACATTATTATTATTATTATACAGTATTTATATAGCGCCAAAGGGTATGCTCAGCGCTGTACAGTAGCAGGGGGGACAGAACATGAGACAAGACAGTAACAAAACAATACGCGAGGGGTTCGAGGGCCCTGCTCTTTCGAGTTTACAATCTAGGAGATGGAGCAGAATACTTTTTGGATTAAATTTATGCCGAAATTAGATTTTTTACATTTTTTTTACTGGACATGTTTAGTATTATTATTATTATTATTATTATACAGTATTTATAAAGCGCCAATAGTTCGCTCAGCGCTGTACATTACAAAGGGGGACAGAACATGTGACAGAACAATACCAATACAATGCAAAACATGAGGGGATCGAGGGCCCTGCTCTTTCGAGCTTACAATCTAGGAGGGAGGGGATGGTGGTACAGGAGGAGATAGCTGTGGGGGATGGGGTGGTAGGAAGAGTGGAGGAGGTCGGCAAGTTAGCAGGGGGTGGGGTAGGCTTCCCTGAAGAGATGGGTTTTCAGGGTGCGCCTAAAGGAGAGGAGAGTAGGTGATAATCTGATTGGTTGGGGCAGGGAGTTCCAGAGGATGGGTGACACCCTGGAGAAGTCCTGGAGGCGGGCATGGGAGGAGGAGACCAGGGAACTAGAGAGAAGGAGGTCTTGTGAGGAGCGGAGTGTGCGTGCTGGGCGGTACTTGGATATTAGGTCAGTGATGTAGTTCGGGGCAGTATGGTGGACAGCTTTGTACGTCAGTGTTAGGATTTTAAATTTGATCCGTTGTGCAATCGGAAGCCAGTGGAGGGATTGGCAGAGGGGGGTGGCGGAAACGGAGCGGTTGGAAAGGTGAATGAGTCTGGCAGCCGTATTCAGGATCGACTGAAGCGGGGATAGCCAGCGGCGAGGCAGGCCCGTGAGGAGGGAGTTGCAGTAGTCGAGTCGTGATATGATGAGGGAGTGGATGAGCTGTTTAGTGGTTTCTGGGGTTAGTAGCAAAAATATTGTTTTTTTCCTCAAAATTGTTGGTCTTTTTTTTTTTATAGCGCAAAAAAATGAAAACCGCACAGGCGATCAAATACCACCGTAAAAAAGCTCAATTAGTGGGAAAAGAAAGGACGTAAATTTCATTTGGGTGCAGTGTTGCATGACCGCGCAATTCTCAGTTAAAGTAACGTAGCACCGTAACGCAAAAAATGGCCTGGTCAGGAAGGGGGGTAAATCTTCTGGAGGGCAAGTGGTTAATACCGTTTTAATATTTTGGGGACAGTGACATCGTGGGGGTCCTCTGAGACATTTTGGCTGCGATTTACTGGCCCAACTAACAGCTTTTTTTTGGGAAGTCATCTTGAAATGTTGGCAACTAGACACGCTTGACCGAATAGTTCTCAGCTATTTTTTTCGGAGAATCGTGTTTAAAGCCTTGTGTTCCCCTCCCCCCTTTTTTTTTTTTTTTTTTTTGGGGGGGGGTTATTTTAAAGCCTGTGAGAAGGCTTCGGCGTGTACAGTTCCCGGTGACAGATTAACTTTTAATTAAAATGGATGGAGCTCACTGCACCATTAACAGAGCATTATCCCATGAGAACAGCTGCCTTCTCAAGTGTAAAACAAGCAGAGCAAAAGCATGTTTTCTTTTTATAGTAAATGCACAAACCGTGTCACACGTCTCGAAAAAAGCAGCAGAACAGGCTGTAAAGTGCCGCAGTGATAGAAATCAATTATTCAAAATAAAATGCAAGTTATGTTTTATGCTTGCAACGGTCCCCAGTTTGGGAGGGGGAGGGGGGGGGTCAGTCTATCTGATGGATCCAAATCACACTTTTTTTAGGCATTTGTCCCTCTTCTGGGATTGATCCACAAATGTGGGTTGAAAGGAATATTTTTTTTTTTTTTTTTTGCCATGGGCTTTAAAGCGGATGTTTAATCTGTTTATATTTTGCCTTTTGTTTCCTCCTTTCCCCCATCATTGACATGCTAATTACTATATTAAATAAGACCTTTCCATTTTAATTGCATACCATATTTGTTAGTCAGTGATGTCATCACTGGGTCTCTGTGGTGCACTATGCCAACATTTCCCAACTTTTATTCTGTCATGGTATATTTTAAAAGTACACAAAATCTTGAGGCACCCCTGGCACATACTGTATGTTACTTACCATCAATCGGAAACCTAATGCACCCGATTGCCTTGATGAAATTAACTTCATATCAGAAGCCCTTCTATATATCAGAGGTCACCCCTTCACGTCAGAATCCCTCCCATCATGTCAGGATTCCCCCCACTTTATTGTCAGAGTTCGTCCAACTCATCACTTCAGAGTCCCCCATTGAGTAAGATTCCCCCCATCACATCAGCTGCATCCCCCCATCACAGATCCCTGTCACAGCCCATCATATTAGAAGCCCTACCCTTCCTATCAGAGGCCCCCCTATATATACACTGTAAAAGCCCCCCTATACATCAAAATCCCCCCGTCATGTCAGAGTCCCTCCCATCATGTCAGGGTTCCCCCCACTTTAATGTCAGAGTTCGTCCACCTTATCACTTCAGAGTCTCTCATTGAGTAAGATTCCCCCCCATCACATCAGCTGCATCCCCCCCATCGCAGATCCCTGTCACAGCCCGTCATATCAGAAGCCCTACCCTTCCTATCAGAGGCCCCCCTATATATACTGTAAAAGCCCCCCTATACATCAGAATCTCCCCATCCTGTCAGATTCCCTCTCATCATGTCAAGGTTCCCCCCATTTTAACATCAGTGTTCTTCCACCTCATCACTTCAGAGTCCCACATTGAGTAAGAGTCCCCTCCATCACATCAGCTGCATCCCCCCATCATAGGACCCCATCACAGCCCGTCACATCAGAAGCCCTACCCTTCCTATCAGAGGCCCCCCTATATATACACTGTAAAAGCCCCCCTATACATCAGAATCTCCCCATCCTGTCAGATTCCCTCTCATTACGACAGGGATCCCCCCACCATGACATCAGAATTCTCCCACCCCATCATGTCAGAGTCCCCCATCATGTCAAAGTTCCCCCCCCCATCACATAAGCAGCATCCCCATCATAGAATCCTCTCGTCACATCAGTAGCTCCAGCCTTTCCATCAATGGTCCACTAAAAAGCCCTTCTATGTATCAGAGGTTCCCCCATCACATTAGCGTCCCTCTCATCATGTCGGGGTTACCCCCACCATGACACCAGAGTTCTTCCACCCCATCTCTCCAAAGTCCCCCCATCATATCAGCAACATACCCCCATCATAGAATCCTCTCATCAAATTAGAAGCCTCACCCTTCTCATCAGAGTACCCCTATACATCGTGTCAGAGTCCCTCTCATTATGTCAGGGTTCCCCCCCACCATGATGTCATAGTTCTGCCACCCCATCATGTCATAGTCCCCTCATCAAATCAGCAGCATCCCCCATCATAGAATGCCCTCACCACATCAGAAGCCCCACCCTTCCCATCAGAGGCACCCCTGTATATCAGAGCCCCCCTGTACATCAGAGTCCCCTATCATGTTAGATTCCTTCTCCTTATGTCAGGGTTCCCCCCAACATGATGTCAAAGTTCTCCCACCCAGGGGTGGACTGACCATTTGGAAACTCGGTCACTGCCTGAGGGCCCGGGGTCAGTAGGGGGCCCCATGAGATGCCTCTGGTACCTTTTTAATAGGCTTTTTTGAGTTTGGGCAAGGACACAGGGGCCCTATGATCCCCTATTGCACGGTGGCCCCATGAGTTGTCAGTCTGCCCCTACTCCCACCCCATCACATCAGAGTGCCCTCATCAAATCAGCAGCATCCCCCATCATAGAATACCCTCACCACATCAGAAGCCCCACCCTTCCCTTCAGAGGCACCCCTGTATATCAGAGTTCCCCTGAACATCAGAGTCCCCTATCATCTCAGATTCCATCTCATTATGTCAGGGTTCCTCCCACTATGAGGTCTCCCACCCCATCACGTCAGAGTCCTCTTATTATGTCAGAGTCCTCCCCCATCATATCAGCAGCACCCCCCCATCATAGAATCCTCCGATTACATCAGAAGCCCACCTACATATCAAAGCCCCCTATACATCGGAGTATCCCTTATATATCAGGGTCTTTCCATCAGAGCTAAAGATAATTATTGAGAGGTTATAAAATAAATTAAATTATCGTATCACCCAATATTTGGTCTCCATTCAGTAGCCAAAAAGGCATATAAAAAGGAGGATTTGTGAAAAGAAATTCACAGAAAAGCGGCTACATTATGAACAGAATGTGACACTCAGAAAAATTTCCAAAAATTATGCTTTTTATTACACTTATTAATATGACATATGGGCAGTCGCCCTGGTTTACCATCACCTCAGTATGAGACAATACACACAGACCTAAAACCATTAAAATAACACCAAGACCGGTCTAAATGCATGTGCAACAGAGAAAATGACTACAAGAGTCTAATGTCCCTGAGACACAGACACATAGGTGAACACTTCCCAAAGGAGGTGTATCCAAAAATTATACCATAGGTATACCATAATACATGTTATAATATGAGAATACGGCTATTGCCTTAATGGTTATATCCCAGATAGGGAATCCAAAAATTATACTATGGATACAGAAATCACATGTATGCAATTCAGCAAGCACAAAATGCGTCAAGAGGAGAACAATATGCCACAGGCCTGTATGAAAAAAGACAAAAATGTCATATGTATAATGCAATATATTCCTGTGCCGGCACAAGTGGTTGGGGCCCATTCATCTGTATAAACAGCTGTTTCCTAGAGCTCTTAAATGAGAATATGCCCCATTTATTCCCAGGATGGAAGAAAGGATGCAAAAGGCAGCACTCTGCTTGAAATGGTTTCTTCACCACTACATGTGGACTACACACCACTTTCTGTAAGAAAAACAAGACACATCCCAAAAGATCTTCTGCCTGTTGAAATGCATGTGGTATGTCTTGTTTCCCATAAAAAGCACCATGATGTCCCCATCCTGTAGTAAAACAAACAATATGTGGAAGAGTCACTGACAGAGCTTACACTCTATGTAGGATATATAGGTCATATAATGACAGAGGACCATATATCTAATGTCCTGTAACAGTCCACTCACCACCTGTGCACTGGATAATAGGAACGGAAAGGATGTCCTTCATAAGTATTGCCATACAAGGCCAAAAGAGGCCAAGGAACCACCGCTGACATCCGCCGATATACCGCGGGTTCCAGCCCCTTCTTGGCGCCTGTGCTGCTTAGGCTTGCCTCATGGCATGTGAAGATGGCTTCCTCCTAATGGGTCAGCGTGCGTTCCACCTAGTGCGCATGACCGGAAGTGACGTATCTGACGTATGACGTCAACGCGTTTCGCCGATGGGCGTATCTCACTCAGCTTCGTCAGGACCAAGGAAACAGCTGTTTATACAGATGAATGGGCCCCAACCACTTGTGCCGGCACAGGAATATATTGCATTATACATATGACATTTTTGTCTTTTTTCATACAGGCCTGTGGCATATTGTTCTCCTCTTGACGCATTTTGTGCTTGCTGAATTGCATACATGTGATTTCTGTATCCATAGTATAATTTTTGGATTCCCTATCTGGGATATAACCATTAAGGCAATAGCCGTATTCTCATATTATAACATGTATTATGGTATACCTATGGTATAATTTTTGGATACACCTCCTTTGGGAAGTGTTCACCTATGTGTCTGTGTCTCAGGGACATTAGACTCTTGTAGTCATTTTCTCTGTTGCACATGCATTTAGACCGGTCTTGGTGTTATTTTAATGGTTTTAGGTCTGTGTGTATTGTCTCATACTGAGGTGATGGTAAACCAGGGCGACTGCCCATATGTCATATTAATAAGTGTAATAAAAAGCATAATTTTTGGAAATTTTTCTGAGTGTCACATTCTGTTCATAATGTAGCCGCTTTTCTGTGAATTTCTTTTCACAAATCCTCATCTTTCCATCAGAGACCTCCCTTACCCCAGCAGCATGGCAGAGGGTGGGAGATGGAGCAGCTCTGTAGACAGGCTCACTTCACCCTCTACTGAATGCTGGGGGTAGCCCTGCATGCTACCCTCCCTGGATCACCATCATGCCGCGGTGCATGCAGACACTGTGGGTCCCGGCCCTAGAGTTTTAGTGGTTGTGTTGGTGGCCAACCTGCACCATAGCAGAGCAAGATGCTGATCCAAGACACAATGTGCCCTGTGGTGACCACACCCCTGAGGAACCCAAAGGGCACCCTGTTGAGAAATGCTGCAACGCAGCCAGATCATGACTGGTGGGAGGGTGCTGGAAGAAGGCCGGGAGCTGTACATAGCTTCCTAAAAACATCATAGCACCCTGCCTTAGTACTCCTTTCAAGAACCCTCAGCTCTGATGTAAGCACTGGGCTGTTTTGTGGGAGGAGTTATGCAAATATGAAGATGCCTTGTTGGCTGGGTGTCTTGATTGACATATGTGGTGCCATTATGCCAAGACCTCACTAAGGTCCTAAGAAAGAAAATTGTGGATGTCTATGAGTCTGCCAAGGGTTTAAAAGATTTAAAATGATTTGAAACTGATCATTCAACTGTCAGAAATATATTCTATAAGTGGCGTTGATTTCAAACAACTGGTAATTTGTTCAGGACTTGCCAGCTCAGCAAATTCAACCCAAGAGCTGACAATTTAACCCAATAAGTACTTAAAAATTTCCTACCTGGATGTTGAAGTATGAAAATTAAAGGAGGTTTTCCGCATGATTGCCAACATCCCTAATATTAGATTCGCTTATCACATACATTCCTCCTGGGATTGGGATTTTTTAGGCAATATAAGGACAAAGTTTTTCTTAAAGAAGCAATTAAAAATAACTTTTATTACATACTATTTAAAAGATAACACATAATAATTTCCACATATCAGTCAATTGATATAGGAAACTGATGCACAACATTGTATTTCTGGAAACAGAGACTCTAGACCAGTGGTGGCGAACCCGTGGCACGCGTGCCACAGCCGGCACGCCGAGCCTTATCTGTGGGCACGCCAGGAGAATCCAGCGGCGCGCTGTCTTCCCGGCTGTAGTGTGCGTGACAGCCGGGTCCCAAGTGCGCATGCACAAGAAGCAGTGCTCCTTGTGAATGGTAAGGCGGTACCTGGGACACATGACAGATCCCAGAAGCCGCCGGACCAATCACAAAGCGCAGCGCTTCTCGCGCATGCGCACTGGGCATCCGGCTGTCCGACGAGCGCCCACACTACAGAAGCCGGGAAGACAGCGCGCGGCTGGATCGAGGAACAGGTAAGATAAAAAAAAAAAAAAACTCTGCGGAAGTAAGAGCGGGTACCTGTCAAATTCAGGTACCCGCTCCCCCTCCCTCCCCAAAGGTCAGCAGTCATCCCTGTGCTGTCCGCAGTCTCTGGTCATCCCTGTGCTGTGTCCCCAGTCTCTGGTCATCCCTGTGCTGTGTCCCCAGTCTCTGGTCATCCCTGTGCTGTGTCCCCAGTCTCTGGTCATCCCTGTGCTGTGTCCCCAGTCTCTGGTCATCCCTGTGCTGTGTCCCCAGTCTCTGGTCATCCCTGTGCTGTGTCCCCAGTCTCTGGTCATCCCTGTGCTGTGTCCCCAGTCTCTGGTCATCCCTGTGCTGTGTCCCCAGTCTCTGGTCATCCCTGTGCTGTGTCCCCAGTCTCTGGTCATCCCTGTGCTGTGTCCCCAGTCTCTGGTCATCCCTGTGCTGTGTCCCCAGTCTCTGGTCATCCCTGTGCTGTGTCCCCAGTCTCTGGTCATCTCCTGTGCTGTGTCCCCAGTCTCTGGTCATCTCCTGTGCTGTGTCCCCAGTCTCTGGTCATCCCTGTGCTGTGTCCCCAGTCTCTGGTCATCTCCTGTGCTGTGTCCCCAGTCTCTGGTCATCTCCTGTGCTGTGTCCCCAGTCTCTGGTCATCTCCTGTGCTGTGTCCCCAGTCTCTGGTCATCTCCTGTACTGTGTCCGCAGTCTCTGGTCATCTCCTGTACTGTGTCCCCAGTCTCTGGTCATCTCCTGTACTGTGTCCGCAGTCTCTGGTCATCCCTGTACTATGTCCGCAGTCTCTGGTCATCCCTGTACTGTGTCCGCAGTCTCTGGTCATCCCTGTACTGTGTCCGCAGTCTCTGGTCATCCCTGTACTGTGTCCGCAGTCTCTGGTCATCCCTGTACTGTGTCCGCAGTCTCTGGTCATCTCCTGTACTGTGTCAGTCCGCAGTCTCTGGTCATCTCCTGTACTGTGTCCGCAGTCTCTGGTCATCCCTGTACTGTGTCCGCAGTCTCTGGTCATCCCTGTACTGTGTCCGCAGTCTCTGGTCATCCCTGTACTGTGTCCGCAGTCTCTGGTCATCCCTGTACTGTGTCCGCAGTCTCTGGTCATCCCTGTACTGTGTCCCCAGTCTCTGGTCATCCCTGTACTGTGTCCGCAGTCTCTGGTCATCCCTGTACTGTCCGCAGTTCTGGTCATCCCTGTACTGTGTCCGCAGTCTCTGGTCATCCCTGTACTGTGTCCGCAGTCTCTGGTCATCCCTGTACTGTGTCCGCAGTCTCTGGTCATCCCTGTACTGTGTCCGCAGTCTCTGGTCATCCCTGTACTGTTAATTAGTTTGCACTACTGTACGAGTTGTTTTTTCTAAACCAAAAGCTCGATATTCAGGTTTCATTGCAGTGTTGGCACTTTGAAAGAAATAAGTTGGTTTTGGGTTGCAGTTTGGGCACTCGGGCTCAAAAAGGTTCGCCATCACTGCTCTAGACCGAGTACCCGACACGTTTCGGAGACAACACTCCTTCTTCAGGTGTAACTCGGCATATAATACGATAAGATCTGTAGCGAAATTAAGAATATACATTTTTTACATTATACAAAAGAAAAAAAGGAAAAACACTTTTCTGGCATATCAGTACAGCTGAAATATTATGATACTCACAGCACCATCGGAGTGAGAGAGGGTTATCAGAACCAATGTGGCCATATATTACCCTATCCCATACCGCTCCTTAATTGGAAAGGGAGGGATGATGAGAATTCCACCCAAAATTTATATTCTTAAGTTTGCTACTCTTGAATCAATTGGGGTCAAAGTGCATGCATCAAAAAATCAGAAAGAGATTGCACATGTTAAGAAAAAACCTTTGTTGTCCAAAAAGAACAGAGCACAGTTTGCCATTGATTATATAGGCAAAGACCAGACCTTCTGGAAAAATGTACTGAAGACTGACCAATTAGAGAGGGAGTAGTCTGGTCACATCACCATTTTTTGCCATAAATCGAAGACAGTGTTTCAGAATGTTATAGCAACTCTGAAGCATGGTGGTGAAATAGTTTGAGGTTACTTTGATGCTTCAGGGCCAAAATAGCTCACGGTCGAGTCAAATATACATTTTTCATCATATCAAAGTGTGCTTAATGAGAATATGAGGCAATCTGTCCAAAAATTAAAGTTGAACCAGAAATGAATCTTTCAACACGAGGATGACCTAAAGCAGAGGGACCAAGGATTCAGCAAAGAATAGCTCAAAACGAAGAAGAATAGAGGGTTATGAATGGGTCTAGTTAAAGCTCTGATTTGATTCCCATTGAAATGCTTTAGGGGGTTTTTGACATGGGCAGTTCATACAAGGAAATCCACAAATATCTAGTAACTGAAGGAATTTTGTATGGATAAGAGGTAAAAATGTTCACAGAGTCAATGTCAGAGACTGGTGGGCAGGTATATAAAAATGTCTACAAGAGGTCATTTCTTATACAGAGGGTAATACCAGCCTTTGATGCCAAGGGTGTACTTTACTTATTCAACAACAATATTAATAGATGTCATTGTGTACTGTGCAATAAGTGATTGGATAGGCCAATTTTTTCATATATATATATATATATATATATATATATATATATATATGTCCAATCCACCAAAAAAACAAATGGAAGGGGCATTCATTCCCTTTTGTCTGCCCAGATCGGATCAGAGGGTAGTTGGGTGTAAACAGACAGCCAGTCCATTTACATTTGACTGCTCATAGAGGAGAGCGGGCTGTGTCTATATCCACTCTGCATGTGGGGCAGGGCCAGGCGTGGACTGACAACTCATGGGGCCGCTGTGTCCTTGCCCAAGCTCAAAAAAGCCTATGAAAAAGGTACGAGGGGCATCTCATGGGGCCCCCTACTGACCCCGGGCCCTCGAGTTTCCAAATGGTCAGTCCACCCTTGGGCAGGGCCTGCCATGCCCGCGCATTAGGGGTACCTTTGCCCGAAGGCGCGCTAACCATTGTCTGGGACTAGGTGGGAACTGTAGTCATCTACACCAGGGGTCTTCAAACGTTTCAAACAAAGGGCCAGTTTATTGTTCATCAAACTTTAGGTGTGCTTGAGGGTCTATTAATACTGACTGCTGGGGGATCTATTGTCACCAGAGGTGATCTATTTTTGCGTGTGGGTCTGTTGTTGCTGGGAAGGCATGTTGTTGCTAGTGGGAAATCTATTGTTGCTGGGGGGTCAATTGTTGCTTGGAGGGCTCTACTGTTGAGGGAGAGGTCTATTAAAGCTCGCTGCTGGGGGATCTGTTGTTGTTGGGGTGTCTATTGCTGTGGGGGGGATCTATTGTCACCGGAGGTGATCTATTTTTGCACGGGGGTCTGTTGTTGCTGGGGAGGTCTGTTTGTTGCTGGTGGGAAATTTATTGTTGCTGGGGGGGTCTTAAGTTGCTGGGGGGTCAATTGTTGCTCGGAGGGCTCTACTGTTGAGAGAGAGGTCTATTAAAGCTCGCTGCTGGGGAATTTATTGTTGCTGGGGGGTCTTAAGTTGCTGGGGTGGTCAATAGTTGCCTGAAGGGATCTACTGTTGAGGGAGAGGTCCGTTAAAGCTTTCTGCTGGGGGATCTGTTGATTCTGCTGGGGGTCTATTGTTGCTGGGGTGGTATTTTGCTGTAGGTGATCCATTGTTGTTGGGGGTGTCTATTGCTGTGGAGGATCTATTGTTGCTGGGGGGATATTGTTGCTGGCTGCAGGGGATCCATTTCACTACTTTTCATGTTATCATTGCCAGATTCCATATCGATTACTTAGCAATACAAAATACATGTTGATCATATCCCCCTTATGTATTATACATGGAGATCATATCCCCCCTTATGTATTATTATACATGGTGATCATATCCCCCTTATGTATTATACATGGAGTTCATATCCCCCCTTATGTATTATACATGGTGATCATATCCCCCCTTATGTATTATATATGGTGATCATATCCCCCTTATGTATTATACATGGTGATCATATCCCCCTTATGTATTATACATGGAGTTCATATCCCCCCTTATGTATTATACATGGAGATCATATCCCCCCTTATGTATTATACATGGTGATCATATCCCCCTTATGTATTATACATGGAGATCATATCCCCCCTTATGTATTTTATACATGGAGATCATATCCCCCCTTATGTATTATACATGGAGATCGTATCCCCCCTTATGTATTATACATGGAGATCGTATCCCCCCTTATGTATTATACATGGTGATCGTATCCCCCCTTATGTATTATACATGGAGATCGTATCCCCCTTATGTGTTATACATGGTGATCGTATCCCCCCTTATGTATTATACATGGAGATCGTATCCCCCTTATGTGTTATACATGGTGATCGTATCCCCCCTTATGTGTTATACATGGAGATCGTATCCCCCCTTATGTGTTATACATGGAGATCGTATCCCCCCTTATGTGTTATACATGGAGATCGTATCCCCCTTATGTGTTATACATGGAGATCGTATCCCCCCTTATGTGCTATACATGGAGATCGTATCCCCCCTTATGTGTTATACATGGAGATCGTATCCCCCCTTATGTGTTATACATGGAGATCGTATCCCCCCTTATGTGTTATACATGGAGATCGTATCCCCCCTTATGTGTTATACATGGAGAGATCGTATCCCCCTTATGTGTTATACATGGAGATCGTATCCCCCCTTATGTATTATACATGGAGATCGTATCCCCCCTTATGTATTATACATGGAGATCGTATCCCCCTTATGTATTATACATGGAGATCATATCCCCCTTATGTATTATACATGGTGATCATATCCCCCCTTATGTATTATACATGGTGATCATATCCCCCCTTATGTATTATACCATGGAGATCATACCGCCCCTTATGTATTATACATGGAGATCATACCGCCCTTATGTATTATACATAGAGATCATATCCCCCCTTATGTATTATACATGGAGATCATATCCCCCCTTATGTATTATACATGGAGATCATATCCCCCCTTATGTATTATACATGGTGATCATCTCCCCCTTATGTATTATACATGGTGATCATATCCCCCCTTATGTATTATACATGGAGATCATATCCCCCTTTATGTATTATACATGGAGATCATATCCCCCTTTATGTATTATACATGGTGATCATATCCCCCCTTATGTATTATACATGGTGTGATCATCTCCCCCCCTTATGTATTATACATGGTGATCATATCCCCCCTTATGTATTATACATGGTGATCATATCCCCCCTTATGTATTATACATGGAGATCATATCCCCCCTTATGTATTATACATGGAGATCATATCCCCCCTTATGTATTATACATGGAGATCATATCCCCCCTTAATCTCCTCTTCTCAAGAAAGAATAAATTCAGTTCCTCTAATCTTTCCTCATAGCTGAGCTCCTCCATGCCTCTTATCAGTTTGGTTGTCCTTCTCTGTACTTTCTCCAGTTCCCCAATGTTCTTTTTGTGAATTGGTTCCGAAAACTGAGCTGCATATTCCAGATGAGGTGTTACTAATGATTTGTACCGGGGAAATGATACCTCTCTCTCTGGAGTCTATACCACTTTTAATACAAGAGAGGATTTTGCTCGCTTTAGAACCCGCAGCTTGGCATTGCATGCCATTATTAAGCTTGTGATCTACCAGAACCCCCAGATCCGTCTCCACCATTGATCCCCCCAGTTGTACCCCCCCCCCAGTGTAAATTTCAAAGAATACTGCAAACCAGCAGTAACCAGTTCTTCTGCAATAAAGAACTTGCCTGCTTGCAGTTTTTGAAAAGGAGATTTTGGTTCCGCTTTTTGGGTTGTCCCCAAAAAAGTAATAGAGGGGAAGTCTTCCAATAGGGACACTAGTTCTGGTTACCTGGGGGTCCCCAAGAAATACATTTTATTTGTAGGGGTTTCCTTTCACTTCCTCCTTGGCTATGGGACAGGAAGTGAAGGGAAATCTCCGCAATGGGACACAGATGGCAAAAAAAAATCTGACGGGTTATAACCCTCCCTTGTTCTATCCAAAATTTAAAGAAAAAAGTTTTGCCTATAGTTCTACTTTAAAGTGTTACTAAACCCACAACTGTAAAATCAGTCTGTAGATGCAGTAAAGCATGCTTGTTATACTCACTGTGGAACCTAAGGGGTTAATCCTCCGCATTGTGTAAAAAGGCTGTTTGATCATTTCTTTTCTGCCGCTCCTCTTGTTCAAAATGTCCACGCTGATAAGACAGACTGAACCCGTAGCCATTCTGCACATGCTCAGTTTAGTGTGTATTGCTAGAGAGTTTTTTCCTGAGAGTGCATGTGATCAGCACAGGACCAATCAGCACTGTCCAGACAGAGTTCAGGGGTTCTGCATCCTTCTAGAGCAGAAAGAAAAAACTCCTTCTACAAGCTTTAATCAGTGCTCAGCTGAAGTCACAAGACTGCTCTAACTGCTGATGAGAAAAGGTATTTAGCTGTTTATATTTACTAAAATAATTGCATTTCCATGTTCTGTGAACTGTGGGAGATCGGATATAGTGAATGCAGGGTCCGGGGAGACCAGATATAGTGAATGCAGGGTCCGGGGAGACCAGATATAGTGAATGCAGGGTCCGGGGAGACCAGATATCGTGAATGCAGGGTCCAGGGAGACCAGATATAGTGAATGCAGGGTCCGGGGAGACCAGATATAGTGAATGCAGGGTCCGGGGAGACCGGATATAGTGAATGCAGGGTCCGGGGAGACCGGATATAGTGAATGCAGGGTCCTGGGAAACCAGATATAGTGAATGCAGGGTCCGGGGAGACCAGATATAGTGAATGCAGGGTCCTGGGAGACCAGATATAGTGAATGCAGGGTCCGGGGAGAGCGGATATAGCGAATGCAGGGTCCGGGGAAACCAGATATAGTGAATACAGGGTCCGGGGAGAGCGGATATAGTGAATGCTGGGTCCTGGGAAACCAGATATAGTGAATGCAGGGTCCAGGGAGAGCGGATATAGTGAATGCAGGGTCCTGGGAGACCAGATATAGTGAATGCAGGGTCCGGGGAAACCAGATATAGTGAAAGCAAGGTCCGGGGAAGGTGGTATAGTGAATGCAGGGTCCGGGGAGACCAGATATAGTGAATGCAGGGTCTGGGGAAACCAGATATAGTGAATGCAGGGTCAGGGAGAGCGGATATAGTGAATGCAGGGTCCGGGGAGACCAGTTATAGTGAATGCAGGGTCCGGGGAGACCAGATATAGTGAATGCAGGGTCCGGGAGACCAGATATAGTGAATGCAGGGTCTGGGGAGACCGGATATAGTGAATGCAGGGTCCGGGGAGACCGGATATAGTGAATGCAGGGTCCGGGGAGACCAGATATAGTGAATGCAGGGTCCTGGGTTTAGTAACACTTTAATGATTGGTAAGCGGCAATATATTACATTTTTATTTTGGGGTTTAATACCGCTTTAACTAACAGAGAGGCTCTTGAGAGAAATAAGGGTCCAATGCCAAGCTTTTCTTTGCAATTTGCATACAAGTATCAGTATCTATATCTCCAGATCTACTGATCGTTATGACCTGTTGTTTTCATGGAAGATCGCTGCTGGTTTTATTTCATAATTTATCAGTTTGATTTGCATAGCTCTGTGACAGGTTTAGTATAAAGAGTAATAAATGTGAAGGGGAGAGGGAGGAGGCCAGGCGAGGGGCATTCAGGAGGTAGGAAGCAGTGGCCTCCTATGGGTCGTCTTCTATGGCACCAGCATTGTTCTGAATGCGTTCCATGGGTTCCCCTACGAGCGGCCTGTTTGTACACGCTGCATACGTCAGAGCGAATCGGCAACAGCTAATGTTTACAGTGTTCATGCTGGTGCAATACCATCTGTCTTTGTGCAGAACCGGCAAACTGTCATGACTAATGTTCCAGCTATTTCAGGCGATAAGATGAGAGGCTGCTTTGGCAGTAGGAAGAGGTGTCCATTCCATGGAATGCAAAGGGATGAAAAACACTTGTGTAAAGTCAACATAATCACCGGCCGAGGAGGAACTGGACCACCGCACTCCCTGATATAATCTGTATCCATGGATGGGAACATTTGTAACTAAATGTAGCACTACCCCCTTAGGGACTGCTGATGAATTGGGTCCTACTACAGTCCTGCACAGCCAGTCAGTTAGTATTTTCCACACAAGCTTTCATTGGTAGACAGAAACCAGTCCTTGAGCGTTGGTTTTGTTATTTTATTGAGGGGATTAAATTTGGATGGGGATGATCACAGAGATCACATGGTACAGGGCTAGTCACAACAGCCTCGAACCATGTGACAAGCTGTGACCAATCACAGCTCACACAGTATTTCTCAATGGCTGCAAGAATGCAGCCAGAGAGAAGGAGAAATGATTGCTTTTACTGCCTTTATGGGTGTAAAAGCAATCAGTGGGTAGAGGATGCCCAAAGGAACCGATATCTGAGGACAACTTCCTAAACTATTCACAATCTTCTCCTTCTCTGATGCAGTCTCTGGTGGAGTGCTAGCCAGCAGCTCCATTTGTACCACCCCAGACCCGAGATGACCTCCTCTTCATCCAGCAATCCGGAGACTTTCTTCCTGAGCAGGGGATCTGGCTCCTGTTCCTTTATGTAAGGTGAACAGTCACCAGCAGAGGGCCAATCTTGTCCTTCCGCCTATCCTCCCAGGGGGTGCAGGTGTATTCACTCAGATCCTCTCCTGTACCGCTTACGGGATGGCTGCTGCTACCAGGCCTATCAGCTGAGCTGCTCCTTCATTGCCATACAGATGTCCTCTCTCAGGGGGCCAGTGAGTCCCGAGTTTTCCTCCTTTACAGCTCCTGGCTCACAAGCAGGCCCCATCCCACTAGGCCTCCTGGCAGCCTTCCTCCTACAGCCTCACATCTTCCTGCTTCTCACTCCTCTCCCACCACACTCCTGCCACTGAGCAGGATCCAACACTTTTTAAGGGAGTCTAGCCCCTTGTCAAGCCTCCTGTTTGGGATTGGCTGAGGTCCCTGAAAAGTGCAGACACCCACTCCTCAGATCTACCCTCTGCCTCCAGGGCCCTCCTCCAAAAACCTCTCAGAGCATGGGGAAATTCCAGAGTCTCTCAGCCCTGACCAGAATTTGACCCCTCTGGCTATCTCACCTTGGCTGCTAAACAGCTCCTAACCATTAGGGTCTAGCTGCCCCTAGCTAAACTAGGAGGGTGCTGCATAAATCAGAGGCAAACATTTGTACATTTAACCACTTCCTGTCCAGACACTTTTA
This sequence comes from Staurois parvus, assembly GCA_951230385.1. Lineage (NCBI taxonomy): Eukaryota > Metazoa > Chordata > Amphibia > Anura > Ranidae > Staurois > Staurois parvus. The sequence goes on along the minus strand of CATNWA010002531.1, from coordinate 87,223 downwards.
CCCCCTTCCTGACCAGGGCAATTTTCAGCTTTCAGCGCTATCACACTTTGAATGACAACTGCGCGGTCATGCAACACTGTACCCATATGAATTTTTTAGCGCATTCTTTTGAGACAGATAAAGCTTTATTTTGGTGGTATTTATTCACCGCTGGGATTTTTATTTTTTTTTTGCTATGTAAATGAAAAAGTCCAAAAATTTTGAAAAAAAGTGTTTTTCTTATAAAATTTTGCAAATAAATAATATTTCATCATAAATCTTGGGAAAAATTTATTACGTTATCTTTTTAGTAAAAAAAAAAAAAAAAAAAAAACGCCAAATTAGTATATAACCAAAAAATTATAATTTTTAAACATTTTTTTTACATTTTTATATTATTTGTTTTTGTTTTTTTTTGTTTTTTACATACTGTCACCCTAGCAGTACAGTGTCACCATGGTGACACTGTACCACTTGTGGGGTAATGAAGATTTTTTTTTTTTTTACACTGATTGCTTTTACACCCATATAGGATGTAAAAGCAATCATTTCTCTTTCTCTCTGTCTGCATTCTTGCAGTCATTGAGAAGTACTGAGTGAGCTGTGATTGGTCACAGCTTGTCACATGGCACAAGGCTGTTGTGAATAGCCTTGTACCATGTGACCTCTGTGATCATTCACATATTTCACACGTAGTAAGCAATGATGTCACAAGTGACATCTTGCTTACTACTTTGCATGTGATCACTGATTGGCCAATCAGTGATCACATGATCGGGACCTCGTACAGAGGTCCCGCCCGACAATCGGTGTTTCACTGTGTCCGGAGGACACAGCGGGCACCGGATCGCGGTGCTGCTCGCTCCCAGGGAGCGCGCACAAGCAGGGTTTATAAACGGCCACCCGACCCTGCACTACTACTGTCTGGCCGTTTATATACAACGGCCGGACGGGAGGTGGTTAAAGGATTACTTCACCTTTACCAAAAAGCTGCCTATGCAGATAAGGGGCATTTTGTAGATAAAAACATACTGTGCAGCTTTGACTATAGCTGAATAATGCCCTTGATATAGGTGTAGGCCATTTACGTCCCTCCTGAAGCCTGACTGAAAAACCCCCAGAGGTTGCATCATCCCATCCTGCCTTGTTGCTAGGACATTGCTAAGAGACTCCGAAGTGTTGCTGTTTTCCTTCACCATCACAGGAGTGAGCTCTTTCTCTGATTCAAACCCCCCTCACCTGCACTTGCTCTCCCCTAAAGCAGTAGCTCTGAGCTCAGCGTGTGAGAGGTTGCTCCTGCGATGGTGGATATGAACAACAACTGCTGGGAGCTGTACTGTATCAGGCAAACTTGCTCATTGTAATACAGTACATATGCAGCTCCTGTTATTTTAGTTAACCACCTCCTGTCCGGCCATTGTATATAAACGGCCGGACGGTGGCAGCACAGGGTCGGGTGGCTGTTTATAAACGCCCCCCTACCCCCTGCTTGTGCACACTCCCTGGGAGCGCACAGCTCCACAATCCGGTGCCCGCTGTGTCCTCCGGACACAGTGGAACACTGATCGCTGTACGGGACCTCTGTGTGAGGTCCTGATCATGTGATCACTGATTGGCCAATCAGTGATCACATGCAGAATACTAAGCAAGATGTCACTTCTGACATCATTGCTTACTACGTGTGAAATCTGCGAATGATCACAGAGATCACATGGTACAGGGCTATTCACAACAGCCTTGAACCATGTGACAAGCTGTGACCAATCACAGCTCACACAGTGTTTCTCAATGGCTGCAAGAATGCAGACAGAGAGAAGGAGAAATGATTGCTTTTACAGCCTTTATGGGTGTAAAAGCAATCAGTGTAAAAAAAAAAAAAAAAAAAAAAAAAAATCTTCACAACCCCCCACAAGTAGTACAGTGTCACTGTAGTAGGGTGACAGTGTGTAAAAAAAAAAAAAAAAAAACAAATAATATAACAAAATAAAAATGTAAAAAAAAAAAAAGTTTGAAAAAAATTATAATTTTTGGTTATAAACTAATTTGGGTTATTTTTTTGGCCAAGATTTATGAAGAAAGATTAGTTATTTGCAAATTTTTATAAGAAAAAACACTTTATTTTCAAAATTTTTGGACTTTTTCATTTATATAGCAAACAAAATAAAAATCCCAGTGGTGAAGAAATACCACCAAAATAAAGCTTTATCTGTCTCAAAAAAATGCTAAAAAAAAATTCATATGGGTACAGTGTTGCATGACCGCGCAATTGTCATTCAAAGTGTGATAGCGCTGAAAGCTGGAAATTGGCCTGGGCAGGAAGGGGGTGAAAGTGTCTGGACTAGAAGTGGTTAAAGATGTATGGTCAAAGCACTTATGGTCCTACTTCTGTGGATCACAATACAAATGGATGTAAACAGATGAAAAAACAGATGTAAACTCATCCGTTATTTCTTTGAAAAAACGTGACTGAACTGAAGAAAACAAATTAAACGCACGTCTGAAAGGACCCTAAAAGGGGGCTACACCAGGAAAGCAAGTGTGAGTCTTATTCAGGACTTAAAACCTAACTCAAGCCAAAACATTTGGTTTTTTTTTTTCGGTTTCTCCTTTTGGAGAGATTTCACATCCTGCTCTTCCTGACCTGGCTATGATGCTGGTAGGTCAGCCAGAAAGCTAGCATTTTCTAGCCTCCCAAATATGAGCTAACTGAGGTAGAAATGCAATGTTTCCCATTGGCCGTTAGTCCTATGGGATCACCAAAGTGGGTAGCCAGGAGGATAGGTGGAGGTCTCCTGCCCCAGCCCCCCCCCCCCCCCTTTTTTTTTCTTCTCTCTTCTGCTCTTCTGAACATTATGTTGGTTATTCAATCCTTCTCTTTCTTTCTATTCTACTGGGGATGAATGTTGTTTTCTCTTCTTCATTACTTTTTGTTAAATGTTCAAAACGAAAAGAAGAAATTATTATTATTATTATTACAGTATTTATATAGCGCTCAGGTTTGCTCAGCGCTTTACATTATAGTGGGGGACAGAACATAAGACAACACAGTACACGAGGGGTTCAAGGGCCCTGCTCTTTCGAGCTTACAATCTAGGAGAAATGGTATGTTCTAGGATTGGTTCAGCTTTCTATGTACTGAACTTTCATGTTTCAGAGGTTTTTTTGAAATACAGTCAGGTCCATAAATATTGGGACATCGACACAATTCTAACATTTTTGGCTCTATACACCACCACAGTGGATTTGAAATGAAATGAACAGTATGTGCTTTAACTGCAGACTGTCAGCTTTAATTTGAGGGTATTTACATCCAAATCAGGTGAATGGTGTAGGAATTACAACAGTCTGAATATATGCCTCCCACTTGTTAAGGGACCAAAAGTAATGGGACAGAATAATAATCATAAATCAAACTTTCACTTTTTCATACTTGGTTGCAAATCCTTTGCAGTCAATTACAGCCTGAAGTCTGGAAACGCATAGACATCACCAGACGCTGGGTTTCATCCCTGGTGATGCTCTGCCAGGCCTCTACTGCAACTGTCTTCAGTTCCTGCTTGTTCTTGGGGCATTTTCCCTTCAGTTTTGTCTTCAGCAAGTGAAATGCATGCTCAATCGGATTCAGGTCAGGTGATTGACTTGGCAATTGCAGAACATTCCACTTCTTTCCCTTAAAAATTCTTTGGTTTCTTTTGCAGTATGCTTTGGGTCATTGTCCATCTGCACTGTGAAGCGGCATCCAATGAGTTGTGAAGCATTTGGCTGAATATGAGCAGATAATATTCCCGAAACACTTCAGAATTCATCCGGCTGCTTTTTGTCAGCAGTCACATCATCAATAAATACAAGAGAAGCAGTTCCATTGGCAGCCATACATGCCCACGCCATGACACTACCACCACCATGCTTCACTGATGAGGTGGTATGCTTAGGATCATGAGCAGTTCCTTTCCTTCTCCATACTCTTCTCTTCCCATCACTCTGGTACAAGTTGATCTCGGTCTCATCTGCCCATAGGATGTTGTTCCAGAACTGTGAAGGCTTTTTTAGATGTCGTTTGGCAAACTCTAATCTGGCCTTCCTGTTTTTGAGGCTCACCAAATGGTTTACATCTTGTGGTGAACCCTCTGTATTCAGTCTGGTGAAGTCTTCTCTTGATTGTTGACTTTGACACACATACACCTACCTCCTGGAGAGTGTTCTTGATCTGGCCAACTGTTGTGTGAAGGGTGTTTTCTTCACCAGGGAAAGAATTCTTCGGTCATCCACCACAGTTGTTTTCCGTGGTCTTCTGGGTCTTTTGGTGTTGCTGAGCTCACCGGTGCGTTCCTTCTTTTTAAGAATGTTCCAAACAGTTGTTTTGACCACGTCTAATGATTTTGCTATCTCTCTGATGGGTTTGTTTTGTTTTTTCAGCCTAATGATGGCTTGCTTCACTGATAGTGACAGCTCTTTGGATCTCATCTTGAGAGTTGACAGCAACAGATTCCAAATGCAAATAGCACACTTGAAATGAACTCTGGACCTTTTATGTGCTCATTGTAATTGGGATAATGAGGGAATAACACACACCTGGCCATGGAACAGCTGAGAAGGCAATTGTCCCATTACTTTTGGTCCCTTAACAAGTGGGAGGCACATATGCAAACTATTGTAATTCCTACACCGTTCACCTGATTTGGATGTAAATACCCTCAAATTAAAGCTGACAGTCTGCAGTTAAAGCATATCTTGTTCATTTCATTTCAAATCCATTGTGGTGGTGTATAGAGCCAAAAATGTTAGAATTGTGTCGATGTCCCAATATTTTATGGACCTGACTGTATGTCTGAAGTGTCACTATTATTATTATTTCAGGTACTTATATAGCACCATCAGTTTACACAGCGTTTTACATATATAATATACATTCACATCAGTCCCTAACCCTCAAGGGGCGTACAATCTAAGGTCCCTAACACACATACAAGGGCTACTTAACCTACCAGCATGTCTTTAGAGTGTAGTAGGAAACCAGAGCACCCAGAGGAAACCCACGCAGGCACAGGGAGAACATGCAAACTCCAGGCAGGTGGTGCCATGGTTGGGATTTGAACCAACAACCCTAGTACTGCCAGGCGGAAGTGCTAACCATTTAGCCACTATGTGCCTAGTGATGGGCCAAGTTTATCTGCATTCTGTTAAAATGTTATTGTCTTGTAAAAGTTGTTATGCTATTTCTTCAAAATGAAAAAAAAAAAAGAAAGCTAGCATTTTCAGAAGCGGGTCAACAATGATGGTCAATAAATGTCTCCTAATGACAGGTGTGTTCCATGGACGATGATATATTGTAGTGTGGAGAGTCACACATCGCAGACTGTCACCTTACACACAAAAACATGAGCAGATGGTGCGGCAAAAACTACACATATCGCCAGAGGTCACGCTGGGATTTGGGCATGTTTTCTGTTCCGTATTATACTCATTGATATAACGAGACATGACATTGTAATGTGAACTGTCATACAGATCACTGTGTCATGGAAAACCACAATATAAACATGGACTGGAACAGGATATACTGATTACAAAAAAAAATATAAATATATAAAATAAAAACATAAATACACAGATTATCCAATTTTATATATATATATATATATATATATATATATATATATATATATATATATATACACACACACATATATATATATATATATATATATATATATATATACACACACACATATATATATATATATATATATATATATTCACACACACACACACATATACACACATACACACACACACACACACACACACATATACACATACACACACACACACACACACACATATATATATATATATATACACACACATATACAGTGGGGATCGAAAGTTTGGGCACCCCAGCTAACAATTTGTATTAATGTGCATAAAGAAGCCAAGGAAAAATGGAAAAAATCTCCAAAAGGCATCAAATTACAGATTAGACATTCTTATAATATGTCAACAAAAGTTAGATTTTATTTCCATCATTTACACTTTCAAAATAACAGAAAACAAAAAAATGGCGTCTGCAAAAGTTTGGGCACCCTGCAGAATTTATAGCACGCACTGCCCCCTTTGCCAAGCTCAGACCTGCCAGTGTCATGGATTGTTCTCAATCCTCGTCTGGGAAGACCAGGTGATGTCAATCTCAAAGGTTTTAAATGCCCAGACTCATCTGACCTTGCCCCAACAATCAGCACCATGGGTTCTTCTAAGCAGTTGTCTAGAAAACTGAAACTGAAAATAGTTGACGCTCACAAAGCTGGAGAAGGCTATAAGAAGATAGCAAAGCGTTTTCAGATGTCAATATCCTCTGTTCAGAATGTAATTAAGAAAATGGCAGTCATCAGGAACAGTGGAAGTTAAAGCAAGATCTGGAAGACCAAGAAAAATATCAGACAGAACAGCTCGCAGGATTGTGAGAAAAACAATTCAAAACCCACGTTTGACTGCACGATCCCTCCAGAAAGATCTAGCAGACACTGGAGTTGTGGTACACTATTCCACTATAAAGAGATACTTGTACAAATATGGTCTTCATGGAAGAGAGTCATCAGAAGAAAACCTCTTCTACGTCCTCACCACAAAAATCATCGTTTGAACTTTGCAAATGAACATATAGACAAGCCTGATGCATTTTGGAAACAAGTTCTGTGGACCTATGAGGTTAAAATTGAACTTTTTGGCCGGAATGAGCAAAGGTACGTTTGGAAAAGAAGGGGCACAGAATTTAATGAAAAGAACCTCTGTCCAACTGTTAAGCATGGGGTTGGATCAATCATGCTTTGGGGTTGTGTTGCAGCCAGTGGCACAGGGAACATCTCATGAGTAGAAGTAAAAATGGATTCAATAAAATTTCAGCAAATGTTGCATGGTAACTTGATGCCATCTGTGAAAAAGCTGAAGTTAAAGAGAGGATGGCTTCTACAAATGGATAATGGTCCTAAACACACCTCGAAATCCACGGGGATTACATCAAGAGGCGTAAACTGAAGGTTTTGCCATGGCCTTCACAATCTCCTGACCTCAACATAATTGAAAATCTATGGATAGACCTTAAAAGAGCAGTGCGTGACAGACAGCCCAGAAATCTCAAAGAACTGGAAGACTTTTGTAAGGAAGAATGGGCAAAGATACCGCAAACAAGAATTGAAAGACTCTTGGCTGGCTACAAAAAGCGTTTACAAACTGTGATACTTGCCAAAGGGGGCAGTTCAAGATATTAACTCTGCAGGGTGCCCAAACTTTTTGCAGACGCCATTTTTTTGTTTTCTGTTATTTTGAAAGTGTAAATGATGGAAATAAAATCTAACTTTTGTTGACATATTATAAGAATGTCTAATCTGTAATTTGATGCCTTTTGGAGATTTTTCCATCTTTCCTTGGCTTCTTTATGCACATTAATACAAATTTTTTAGCTGGGGTGCCCAAACTTTCGATCCCCACTGTATATATATATATACACACACACACATATATATATACACACACACACACACACACACACACACACACACACATATATATATATACACACACATATATATACACACACACACACACACACACATATATATATTATATATATATATATATTTATATATATACACACACACACACACACACACATATATATATATATATATATATATACACACACACACATATATATATACACACACACACACACATATATATATATATATACACACACACACACACACACACACACACATATATATATACACACACACACACGAAGTGGTAGCAAAACGTTTCAAGACTAGTTTTGGAACATGACAACCTTCATAAGTCAGTGTGCCAAAAGACATCATTGTGTGTACATCGGGAGCTGTGTAACTGGTGCCATTGTGATCACCACGTGCATTACCCTATCTGCGAAATAAAACATGGCACCTGCCCCGGTCTATAACTGGCTTATGAAGCAAGGATTACGTGAACCAGGCAACGCATGTTCAAAAATCAACTCGCCATCCAGCTTGCCAACAACCAAATTAACCTGTCCAACAGTATGCGTTAAAAACAGGGGTTTAGTTAGCACACAATTGCAAATCCATACGTAAGCCACAGAGCCCTATCGGCTCCTGCTTCATCATGGACAGCAAATTAGAACAAAGAACAAACGTGAAATTCCATGTGAAACTGGGCAAATCACTGGATCTCTGCAATGTTGTCAAAACAGTTACCTTTGAGCTGGATCTTCATCTTCGGGAGGAAGGCATTTTCAGGGTTTGAGCTCGTTGAAGGACTTCCTGGTCTCTCGTCGTCTTCCAGTGATGTTCTTCTTCTTTGAAGCATGTTGTGCCTCTCATAACACCTGACTGATTCATTGCAGTATTGCCATAAACTTGTTGAATCATATCAAAAGTCTCTGTGGCAGATTTGCCCAGTCAAAAAAATATCTGGTGATCCTGCCATGAAGCTCCTTGTTCAGGCACTTCCTGTGTCCCTGTCTTCCAGTTGTGCTCCTGCTTTGTCCCCATCATATGATTTCCTAATGGGTACAACAAGCAAAAGGCGTACCCGTGGGTGAAATTCCTCCCCCCATACACACACACTCTAGAGATGTGTTCTCTAGAGTGACCAATCACGCTTCTCTGTCTGGCAACCCAATGGATGTGTCTGGGTTTGGCGGTTGCCAGGAGAACGGTACTTACCTGACTGCATTGTGCCAAGTGTAAAGTTTGGTGAAGGGGGGATTATGATGTGGGTTTTTTTTTTCAGGGGTTGGGCTTGGCCCCCTAGTTCCAGTGAAGGGAACTTTTAAGGCGTCAGCATACCAAAATATTTTGGACAATTTTCTGCTCCCAACTTTGTGGGAAGAGTTTGGGGATGGCCCCTTCCTGTTCTAACATGACTGCGGACCAGTGCACAAAGCAAGGTCCATAAAGACATGGGTGAGTTTGGGGTGGAGGAACTTGACTGTCCTGCACAGAGTCCTGACCTCAACCCCATAGAACACCTTTGGGATGAATTAGAGTGGAGACTACAAGCCAGGCCTCCTCCCCCGACATCAGTGCCTGACCTCACAAATGTGCTTCTGGAAGAATGGTCAAACCTTCCCATAGACACCCTCCTAAACCTTGTGGACGGCCTTCCCAGAAGATCTGAAGCTGTTATAGCTGCAAAGGGCGGGGCCAACTCAATTTTGAAGTTAATAGACAGCACAGTGGCTGAATGGTTAGCACTTCCACCTTGCAGTACTATGGTTGTTGGTTCAAATTCCAACAATGGCACCACCTGCCTGGAGTGGTGCCATTGTTGGAATTTGAACCAACAACCATGGTACTGCAAGGTGGAAGCGCTAACCATTCAGCCACTGTGCTGTCTATTAACTTCAGGAGGCATGTTCTCCCTGTGCCTGCATGGGTTTCCTCCAAGCACTCTGGTTTCCTCCCACACTCCAAAGACATGCTGGTAGGTTAATTGGCTCCTGTCTAAATTTTCCCTAGTATGTGTATGTATGAATGTGAGTTAGGGACCTTAGATTGTACACCCCTTGAGGGTTAGGGACTGATGTGAATGTACAATATATATGTAAAGTGCTGCGTAAACTGACAGCGCTATATAAGTACCTGAAATAAATAAATAACCCTACGGACTAAGACTGGGCTGCCATTACAGTTCATGTGTGTGTAAAGGCAGGCCGACCAATACTTTGGTAATCTAGTGTATGTACTATGGAGGGCACTGTTTACCTTTTTCATTCATTTCATTCTTCTTTACGCACTGGAAAGCTTTGTGATGCAAAAAAATGCAGCATGCAGCTCAGTTGTGTGAATTAAACTTGAAGGAAGTCAAATTGCCTTGTCTATGCGTTGGGACTGTATTGGGCAAGGTTGCCCAGTGCAGCCCAATACATATGGTATGAACTAGCAGATGTAAGCGGATGATCATCTGTTTACATCGATTAACCAGTTGCTGACCGCAGATAGCCGAATGACGGCTACACTGCAGCCGGCCAGTTCTGGGAGGGCGTCATATGATGTCCTCCCAGAACGCTCTCTCCTGCGCGCCCCCGGCGATCTCCATGATCGTTGTGTCCTACAGACACAGCTGATCACGTGATGTGGTAAAAGGCCAATCACAGCGGCCTTTTACCACGTGATCAGCCGTGTCCAATGACACGCTGATCACAGGGAAATGCAATTGCCGGTTCTCGGCTGCACTTTCCTCTCGCTGTCAGAGCGCGAGGAAAGTACTGCCGAGAACCGGCAGTTGTTATAGCGGGGATCGGCACCGATCATCAGGGCACTGATGATCAGTGCCCTGATGATTGGTGCCCAGCAGTGCCACCCACCAGTTCCGCCCACCTGTGCCCAGCAGTGCCCACCAGTGTCATCCAGAAGCGCCACCTACCTGTGCCCAGCAGTGCCACCCACCTGTGCCCACCCACCTGTGCCCACCAGTGCCACGCACCTGTGCCCACCCACCTGTGTCCACCAGTGCCACCCACCAGTGTGCATCAGTGCAGCCCAGCAGTGCTGTCAGTCAGTACCACCAGTCAATGCCTAACAGTGCCGCCAGTCAATACCTAGCAGTGCCGCCAGTCAGTGCCCAGCAGTGATGCCAGTCAGTGCCACCTATCAGTGCTGTCTATCAGTACCTATTATTAGTGCCACCTATCAGTGCCGCCTATCCGTGCCGCCTCATTAGTGCTGCCTATCAGTGCCGCCTATCAGTGCCCTTCAGTGCTGTTCATCAGTGCTGCCTATCAGTGCCCATCTGTGCTGCCTCATCAACGCACATCAGTGAAGGAGAAAAATTACCTGTTTTCAAAATGTTATAATAGAAACAAAGAAACTTTTTTTTTTTTTTCAAATTTTTTGCACTTTTTTTGTTTATAGCGCAAACAGTAAAACACCCAGCAGCGATTAAATACCACCAAAAGAAATCTCTATTTGTGAGAAAAAAATGATAAAAATTTCATATGGGTACAATGTTGCATAACCGCACAATTGTCAAAGTGCGACAGCGCTGAAAGCTGAAAATTGGCCTGGTAAAGAAGGGGGTATAAGTGCCCGGCAGGCAAGGGGTTAATGTCTGCATCCATTAACATCCGTTTTTTTGAACAGAAGAAAACCCTATTTTTCTTCCATTAAAAAAAACTGGAACGGACAAAAAACGAATGTAAACAGACGAAAAAGGACATATGGTCCATTTTTATATTGGTAAATGATGTAAAAAATGGATGTAAACTGAAGAAAAAACTGATGTGAAATAATCCATTTTTTCTTGGTGACTGAACTAATGAAAAAAATGGAACGCCCGTGTAAAAAGACCCTAAAAAAGGAATGGAATACAGACAACACATTTAAAGTGATTGTAAGGTTTTCTTTTTTTCTTTAATTAATAAACAGTTCATATGTTCCTGTCTGTGTAACGGTTCTGCACAGAGCGGCCCCAAGCCTCCTCTTTTGTGGTTCCCCTGCCAGCGATCTAGGCTCCTGCTCTTCTTCGTGTGCCACCTTACCAAAGCCGCTTGCTATGGGGGGGGGGGACACCTGCAGGCTGGATCCCGAGCTGGACTGTGTGTGTGTCTATTGACACACGCACACACAACGTGGCTCAGCCCTGCCCCCCCCCCCATTAAGGTTAAAATAAAAAAAACTTTAGCCTTTACAACCACTTATGGCCTGGTAAGCTGCAATACATAAAATTTCAGTTTTCGGGGTTTTATAATTCTTTAAGACCCCATTCACAGCTCGAAGCTCAATGCTCAAAAACGCTCCTCAAGTAAAATCACATTATTTCCAATGGCCCCTGTTCACACTTGAGCGTTCTGTCGCCTGTAGCAAAATGCCTGTCACTCTAAAAAATACTTGTGCTACTTTCGGGCAGATCAGAGCATTTTGCCCCCATAGGCTTGAATGGCAAATGCATGAACAGGCAGGGAAATTAGCATTTTTTAAAGTGTTTTTCAAGGCGTTTTCAGCTCAAACAACAGCTATTTCTATTTCTGTTGGCCACAGCAAAGTCGCCTAAATTAAAAATGCCTATATTGTTTACAAATCTGCTATAAAAACCGCTCAAAAATGCCTGAAAAACATTAAACCTTGTAGACAGCCTTCCCAGAAGAGTTGAAGCTGTTTTAGCTACAAAGGGCGGGGCCAACTCAATATTGAACCCTATGGACTAAGACTGGGAGGCCATTAAAGGTCATGTGTGTGGAAAGGGCGGGGCCAACTCAATATTGAACCCTACGGACTAAGACTGGGAGGCCATTAAAGGTCATGTGTGTGGAAAGGGCGGGGCCAACTCAATATTGAACCCTACGGACTAAGACTAGGGGGGCCATTAAAGTTCATGTGTGTGTAAAGGCGGGCCGACCAATACTTTTGGCAATATAGTGTATGTCTTTATGTGTGCCATTTGTGAGGTCGGGTACTAATGTTGGACCAAAAGACTTGGCTTGTAATCTGCTTTCCAGTTCCTTCCAAAGGTGTTCAGTAAGTTTGAGGTCAAGGCTCACTGAAGACCACTTGAATTCCTCCACTTCAAACTCATCAAATAATGTCTTTACAGAGATGGCTTTGAGCACAGGGGTACAATCATGCTGGAACAGAAAACGGTCTTCACCAAACTGGGAACAATTGTCTACAATGTCTTTGTATGATGTAGTATTAACCACTTGCCCTCCTGAGGATTTACCCCCCTTAATGACCAGGCTTCTTTTTGCTACTCGGCGCTGCACTAATTCAACTGATAATTGCGCAGTCATGCAATGCTGCACCCGAACAAAATTTACTTCCTTTTTTTCACACAAATAGAGCTTTCTTTTGGTGGTATTTGATCACCTGTGCGCTTTTTATTTTTCACGCTATAAACAAAAAAAGACCAACAATTTTGAAGAAAAACAATATTTTTTAATTTCAGCTATAAAAAATATATAGTAAACTCAAAGTTGGTTATAAATTTAGGCCAAAATGTATTCTGCTCCATGTTTTTGGTAAAAAAAATCCCAATAAGTGTATATTGATTGCTTTGTGTGAAAGTTATAGCGTCTACAAACTATGGTATAGATACTGCAATACTGCAAATATACCGCCATTATTTGCTATACAGTGCTGCGCTAGTTTAAGGGACAATTGCGCGGTCATGCAATACGGTACATAAATTAAATTTCACACAAATAGAGCTTTCTTTCGGTGGTATTTGATTGCCTGTGCATTTTTTATTTTTTGCGCTATAAAAAAAAAAGGTTGACAATTTTGAGAAAAAAAAACTATATTTTGGACTTTTATCTATAAAACGTCCAGTAAAAAAAATTTAAAAATCAAATTTCGTCATAAATTTCGGCCAAAATGTATTCTGCTCCCATGTCTTTGCTAAAAAAAAATCCAATACGTGTAAATTAATTGGTTTACGTGAAAGTTATAGCATTTACAAATGGCGGGAAAGATACTCGGATTTTAAATTTTTTTTATACTAATAATGGCGGCGATCAGCGACTTATGGTGGCAATCAGCAACTTATGGCAGGACTGCGGGACTGCGGCGGACATTCTGACACTGGGGGGGAACTGACTTGGGGTCACTGACATCCCCAGTGACACCAATACAGTGATCAGTGCAAAAAAAAAAAAAACACTGACGCTGTACTAATGGCACTGGGGAGGAAGGGGTTAACTTTTTTTTTTCACTGAAACGGTTAACTGTGTGAGGGGAGTGTTTTACTAGGGGGCGGGGTGTGTACTGCACAGGGACATGCTGATCGGGAGAGATAAACTCTTCTCTCCCGATCAGCATGTCAGGAGCTGTCAGGGAACTGACAGAAAGCAGAGCTACTGCAGCCCTGCTCTCTGTCAGTGATTGCCGCTAATCGGCGGGACACAGCCGGTAATGACCGGCTGTGACCCGGCGACTGACACCCGTGGCCGGGATCGGTGGTGCAGGTAGGGCAGCAGCCCGCCTCGTGCGCACCCTCTACCTGTTTTGCAAAAGCAAGTTTTAAAACGTGCTTCTGCCCAGCCGTGCCGCCCTGCCGCCGTATTTCTACAGTGGCTGGGCTGCATGTGGTTAACCAGAACCCTTGCTGGAAACACAGAAAACCCATTAATATGGAGGGTCTCCACACACTTTTGGCCATATAATGTAGGCAGGTGTGATGGTCAGGTGTCCACATATAGTGTATATTTTTGGACTGGGATTAATTTCTTACAAAAACGAAAGTTTCACTTTAAAGATGACTGTGAGGACGTTCCCTGAACAGATGTTAATAATACTTCCTCAGAATCGACACACATATCTCAACTGCTACAAGGACAATTTCCTTTATTGCACTCTGAACACTTCTCACGTCTGCAGGAATATAGATTCCTGTGACCCAATAACTGGTCTTTTTTATTGTGCTCTATGGAAACCACAAATAGAGAAAATAGCAGAAGATGAAACCATTCCCTGGCTGATCTGCACAGAGCTGGGGCACAGGTGTATGACAAGCCAGTGAAGTGTGTAACGGCAATCATCTCTGTAGGGTTTTATAGGCCATGTGGTAGGGGACAGATGTTTCATGCTAAATTGTAACGCTCAACAGGGAAAACTATGCAAAATATACACCTAAATCAACAATATAAGTACTTGATTTTTATTTTTTTTTAAAAAAAGCTCAACTGCTAAAACATTTTATTTAGCTTGTATAGCATGGGGAAGGGCCAGAACAGCCATTCTCAACCAGGGTCTTCTGGAGGTTCTTAAGGGACCTCTTATGTGATGGTGCCTGCATAGTTCCGAGGACAATATCACTTAGCATAGCCACCTGCATGACATCCACTCTTTTTGGCGTAAGGGTGGCCTCCTGACCACCACTTAAAGGAGGCATTCTTCATACTTGCCACTGGTAGAAGAGGCTTTTTCCCACTAACCTGGGTTCCTCTGGGCTAAAAAGGTCAAGAAAGGCTGGGTTAAAGCCTCTTTCGTGGCTGATTATCTATATAGATTGCTTGATTATGCTTCATTTATAGTGGTTGTACTGCTAAGAATAGAAAAATGAACAAAGCATAACCCTCTGTAGTGTATACTTGTCTCAATCTAGAGCAATGAGTGTAATTTCTGTCCACTGCCTCGTTCTCCTGCTATAAGCATGAATCACTCCTGATGAGTTTTCCTGACACCAAGAGAAAAACAGTGACAGGGGAGTAAAAACTATACCTTATGGTGCCGCTCCAAGCTGTGTATGGAAAGAAAAAAATCACCCTACCAGCAAGTGAAAAGAGGGGAGTCTGAGCGATTCCAGTGTCAGCCAATACAAGTGAAGGGATGGACGCTGCTCAACCGACCCCAGGAGTCCAATGTTAAGGAATGTTAACCCCTTTACGCTGGCCGCACGCAAATGTGCAGCCTCCCGGCGTCTGGGCCTAGACGCCGAGCGGCCCGCACATTTGCGTTCAGGTAAGAAAAAACATATGTGCTGAGAGCATGCGCCCTGCGCGCTCCCAGCACACGTCCGGTACTCACGGAAAGGTCCTGGTCTGCTCTTTCGATCGGGACCTTTCCCGATCATGTGACCGCCGTGACGACGCGTCACGGCGGTCACATGATCCCTAAACCACGCCCCACCCACCCCGCCTCCCGGCGTCTGAAACTCTTAAAGGGCCAGGAGGCGCCGGCGGGAAGGGGTTAAGGAATGGCCTCAGCCACCATTCTGGCAATGCCCTCTGATGCATTTCGCCCCACACACTGGGGCTTGGTAGCACAGGTAGTCACATGCTCCCTAAACCATGTCCCACCCCCGCCTCTTGGCGTCTGAAACTCTTAAAGGGCCAGGAGTCGCCGGCTGGAAAGGGGTTAAGGAATGGCTTCAGCCACCATTCTGGCAATGCCCTCTGATGCATTTCACCCCACCCACTGGGGCTTGGTAGCACAGGTAGTCACCTGTGTGACCAAGCCCCAGTGGGTGGGCAAAACGCATCAGTGGGCATAGCCAGAACGGCGGCTGAGGCCATTCCTTAACATTGGACTCCTGGGGTCGGTTTACCAGAATCCATCCCTTCCCTTGTATTGAGTGACAGGGGAGGGCACAGCCTGACAGCCTGCGACTGACAGCCTCAACTCCTGTTTGCTGTGTGAAGGAGGTGTGTCCTTTCCCACCAATCAGCTCTTAGAGCTCTCCTTGCTGATGTAATTTCATTTTTCAGAGCTGAGAGATCCTGTGTAAATTCTTCACTTTGAATGGGTGTAGGGGAAAGATGTCTGTAGATAAACAGGTACAACTTACTGTACATAGGGGGGTTTGTTTCATCTCCATGTACCACCTGAAGCCAGTCACTTCACTGGGTATATGTACCACTTTAATGGTTTTGGAATATGATGTTCAGCAAGCTCTTGGAGATATAATGGTCAAGTGTCTACATCCATTTGTGCACAAAATGTACAATGTACTAAAAATAACATCTAGTACTAAGTGTGCTAAAAAAAACATCTAGTAATAAATGTACTAAAAATTTTTTTTACCAATGATTTACATTTATGTTAAAGTGTATTTAAACCCCAAAACATGATATATTGAGGTTATAATAAATGTGTATTAATATAAAAAAAAAAAACAGTAATGATTTACATTTATGTTACCCCCTTCATGCCTAAGGATAAAACAAATCTAAATGCCTAAGCACAATTTTGCAACGTTGACATGTGTTAGTAAAACCGTCCATATCATCACAACTACTACTTTGTACATCCATCCGGGTGAACTATACCTTGCTGTTTTCAGGACAAATTTGGGCTTTCAATTGGTGGTAAATGGTAATGGATAGCTCCTGATTTTATGATCAAAGGAAAACTGGCCCAGAATAGTAAAAAAACAAAATAATTATTTTTTAAATTTAGCTGTGTGTTTCTTGTTATTACTATAACCTACCACCAAAGAACAACCTAAAATAAATTTTCCAGCTATTCACGATCGCAGCGATTTCATATACATGATTTTGCATTTCTGGGTAGGGGGTGTGCGTGCGCCCTACCTGTGCCGCTATTCACGGTCACAAATTGTTGTTTGTACCTGTACTACAGCCCAGAAACAATACTGTACATTTTGTTTTCTTTACCTAAAATCCTAAAATACACTGACACTAATACCAATTTAAAAAAAATAAAACCCTGATCTTTGACCCTGACCTTGACCCAAACACTTACCTTGGCATTGAACTAGATCAAACCTTGATCTAGGTATTTTTTTTTTCTTTTTTAATATTTTTTTTTCTTTTTTTCTTTAACAAACATTTTGTTCCCCCTCTCTATGCCAGGAGTTAGAGAGATACAATGTATCTCTCTCCTCCATTCATAGAGAGAAAAAATAAACAAGGGGGTCAGGCTGTAGTGACTGATCACGGTGATAGCCAATCAGAGGCTATCACAGCGATCATGTGACCCGGAATCGGGAGTCCTGGGTCCCGACTGTTAGAACAGGACCTGAGGCTCTCAGTGACACCCCAGTGCGGCGTGCTCCCAGCACAAAGACAGGTAAGCAAATATGCGGCCCCACGGAAAAAAAACCCAGTTCTGTGAGGCCGCATATTTGTGTGACGTCGGTGTCAAGGGGTTAAAGTGTATTTTAAACTCAAAAACATGATGTACTGAGGTTAAGCAGTCCTTAGATGTGATGGGTGTAATATTTTTTATTTTTACCTTGTAATCCTGCCAATAATACACTCTTGAGTGGCTATACTAATTTCTCCACTGTATCTATGGAGGCGGCTACAGTGGGGAAAATATTTATTTGATCCCCTGCAGATTTTGTAAGTTTGCCCACAGACAAGAAAATGAAAGGTCTATCAATTTATATCATAGGTGTATTTTAAATGATAAAGACAGAATATCAACCAAAAATCCAGAAAAAAAACACAGACTGGACTTCAAACATGTCTGCTTTTTTTATCTCTATTACATACTGTATGGGATTCATGGGATTAGTAGTTTACACAAGAAAAAATGTTTCTGAATCCGGGCAACTCACAGGAAAGTGACAAGAATACTACATTTATTAGGAAAGTTCTTAGTAAAGTTACATTAACCTTAAAAAGAACTAGATGCAGCCACTACATCTGTAGTTACAATATATGACAATTTCTATTTTTGGGTGTAGTTTATGCTTTAAATCGGTTAAAAAAGAAACTGATGCAGCCACTACAAGCTATTTTTGGTTGTAGTTTTTGCACTTTAAATCTATGTTACAATATATATCATTCTCTATTAAACTTTGTTGCTTCTTACAGTTTTATTGCTTATTTCTATTTCCATAATCTCCCTTCTGAAGCCGGCAGCATTGTACCAGATGCATACCTAGGGTTGCAGTTGTGATCCAGCCCATGCTGTAGGGGACATGTGTGGCTCCCCTGTACGGCTGGATAGGAGGAGAGGCGGGGAGGCCACACATAGAGGCACCGATATCTCCATGTTCCTCCTGCAACCACTGAATGCCTGCTTCTCTTCCTCTCCCTCCTGCAGGCATTGAGCAGCTGCAGAAGGAAAATGGAGAGATTGATTCTATTTGGAGCTGCCCCTCCTATCCAGCTTCCTTCTGCTGCCCCCCCCCTGCTGCTCTCCAGCCCCCGTGCTCTTCGGCTTCCCTTGCTCTCCGCCCCACCATGCTCCTTGGCCCCCTCCTGTGCTCTTTCCCATCCCTCCTCCCCTGCAGCACTGCCGGGTTTCCCCACTCCCACCAGCTGCTGTGGGGAATCTATCACGATGTAGAGCAAATGTGTAATTTACTGGCCCCATCCTTTTCTGAATGGACAGTCATTGATTGGTACTGATCACTGACTGTTCATTTATAACTGAAACATAGTAAACTGTGTTTACTATGCTTCAGTTTATGAATGGACAGGAAGCTCTGTACAGAGCTATTCCTGTCCATTCATTCAGTGCAGCTGAGGCTGCAGAGATGGAGATTGAGGGCTCTCCTTTCTCTGTCCCAAAGGTGGAACATAAGAGGTCTGCTTAGACCCCTGATATTTCACTAAAGCCCCCCCAATGGGGCTCCTAAAAAATTGTAAAAAAGTAATTAAATAATAAAAATATTGTAAAAGAAAAAAAATAGTAAAAAAAACAATAATAATAAAAAAAAAATAACTACACCAATGTCGGAACTACCAGGTTGCACTTGCGACCGGGCCCTGGCATTCTGCCACAGGGCTAGGAGGGAAGGGACCCGGATGGGAGGTCAGATGGTCCCTTCATGGTTTCTTGCACCAGGGTCCTAGTTCTAGTTATGCCACTGATTAATACTGTTCTTTTCTGCATCGTCTCAGCCCAATACTTCTGCCCTTTCTTGCAGTAATGGCCGGAATCTCGTGCAATCCAAGCCTCATTTTCAGTCCAGGATTACTATGGCAACAAAGCCCGGCATGTCTATGATTTGCTGTGCACAGGGCTCTATTCTCACGGGATTTCAATGAGAAAGAGAATAGATACCGGAGACACTTCATTGGCCGGAACAGACTGATGGCACACAGAACGTGCCATAAATAGCCACAGATATGCGCATGCGCTGGTGACATCATGAAACTGCTCCTGCCCCGATTGCAAGAAAGAGCAAAAAGTCAGAAGAAAAACAACTATATACATTGATTATTAAAGAAGAACTCCAGTATAGGCAAAAAAAATAATTCATTAGTACACCCCCCCTACACAAACCGCTAAACAGTTGCCCCCGGTTCACATATCTGCGGGCATGTGGGCCGCGTTTTGCGCAGGCACGACAGCCCATTCCTTTGAATGGACTCCTGTGCCCCGGGACACGCAGGGAAGAAATCCCTGCACTTCTTTGGAAAACACAGCCAAGGTTCCCAGCACGGTTGCGGTTTCCAGTGCAGGTGGCGTGCCATTAGAATTAATGGCACCCGCCGGTCCACATGCCCCTGTGCAGGCGGTGCGGCTGCACGTATTTATGTGCGGATCAGCAACGGCACCACCCGCACAGATGTGAACCTAGCCTTATTAACATTTTGAAAATCCTGACCACTTAGGAGAAAAGTCTAATTGAATTGCCATGATCTCATCTCTGTAATTCAAAAGATAACAGCATCTGCTCTGCCAAGGAGGAGGTGTAACAGGCAATATTACATCAAATCCTCTCCTCTCTTTCTCTCTGCAGTAAAAGGAAACTACAGTTCCCATCAACCACAGGGAATTGTAGTGAATGTGGGCGGGTACACTAGGCCTGCACATGTTGAATTATAAATTTGAATTCACTAAGCTCACTTGCCTTTCATTTCAATGCCTTCACTCTGACTTCTGCTGCCTGTGCTCTGACAGGATTACTCAGAAAGTATTAAAGCCAGAGACATCCATTGTCAGAAGGGCTGCAATGACAGATCTTATCTGAAAGTTTCCCTTTGTATAATGCAAGAAGTTAAGATGTTGGTTTATTATGAAAACGGGAATTGTAATATATGAAAGTCTCCATTTTCCTGCTGATAAAGTCATTTAATATTTGCAGAGAACAGTATATACAATGAACAATAAATACAGAATACATGTGGTTACAGTTGAGGTACAGAATGCTACATCATTACATAGCCCCCCGACAGGCATGTACAGACAACGGAGACCTGTCTTTGCAGAACTGAGGCCCAGTTCACACTAGTGCAGGCTGTGCGCACCGCGCTTGCGCCTGTACGGCAGCCCATTCATTTGAACTGGCTGCTGTGCCCGCATTTCAAACAAAACACATCTGCAGGTTTCAATGCGGTTCCCGCGATCGTGCTGCGGGATGAGATGCGTGGTGGTGCCATTTAGACTGAATGACACTCCCACACGACTCACAAAAGAAACGCGGTGTGGCTGCGGGTGAGAGTGAACCAGGGGTGAAAATGGTCTAAAAATATTGCTTCCATCATGAAAACAAAAATGTAGCAGCATCCCCTGCACATGTGTTATTATAAAACTAGAAATCTATTGGTACATGAATTTGGACTAAAGTAGAACTCACAGCAAAAAAACACACATTTACATATTATATCTATGAGCCAGTTCACACCATGCCCACACATGAATCGTAAAGGAACTCACTGTGCGTTCCTGTGCAATTCAGACCGCATGCAAAACGCACTCCATTGCAATCAATAGAAAGTTAAGGACACCCCAAACGCAGTGCATTTGCCCGCATCGGATCACATGGTGCTTTCTTACCATGCGATCTGTTTACAGTGCGTTTTAAAAAGTAGTACATACACTACTCTTGGTGTGGTGCAATTGTAGCCCATTCAAAATGAATGGGTTGAAATCACACCACACAGAACTGCATGTGATTCATGTGCGGAAATGGTCGAACTTAACTTAAAGAGTACCTTTCCATAACAGTCTACATAATTTCCTGACGTGTCACAAAATACAGGAACAGTATCATTTTCTTTCCCAAAAAAACCTCAAACATTTTATCATAGAGAAAAAAACCCAGTCCAGTGACTTTGCCTAGGCTGCGTTGGCGTCATCAGTCTGCTGCAGGCAGAAGGAAGCATTTCCTAAGTCCCCTCTCCCCGAATGATCAGAATGTAACATTATAACTCTATGGCTGCAGAGGGGACTGATTTGTGTCAGACATTTGTGAACACAGCCGTGAACTGCAGAGGCAGCAGAATATACTGTACATGCTTGTGTTATCTGTGAGCCAGCAAGTATATGGTTAGCGTGGGCGATACCTGAACAAAGATGGCTCAGTCTTTCTGGATTGAAAAAGCAGAATGAAACATATTCAGGAGTATGTGATTTTTTGAGAGGTAATAAAAGCAGGAAGTGTTATGTCGCCACAATACTTAGCATGCAACTACCTACTATTAAAATTATATAGCCAATGAGATATATATATATATATATATATATATATGTAATATTTTTTTCCCTCTGTTGCTGGAAGCACCCCGGCCAGCCCACAGAATTCCGCAGTTTATATTTAAAGGAAGCTTGTGGGCATTAGCTCCTGAGAAAAAGGTTTTACCCCAAAACATGTATGTGTCTATGTGACTTTTATGTATTTACCCAATATTACCTGATACCCTCTACTGTATGCTGAGCAGTTCTTGTTACATCCTGCAATACATAATATATACATATTAGATGAGCACAAATGGTGGTGTGCTAGTCCTCTCATTATTCGTATGGATTCTCTGAAGCGTATGTGATTGAACCCCTATGTAGGGATATTAGGCACCCAAATACCTTTTTTAATGTTCTTCTCTACTTGGATTATTTGAAGTATGCAAGGGATTTTCTCATTATTTCTACTGAATAGAGAGGCTGTATTCTCCGTGAATACATAACATACAATTTTAGAGGTGTCAGTTGTTTTTTCCCACTGGTATCACTGGTCTCTAGTGAATGGATAGGCTGCATTCTCTGTGATGTCACTGGTCTCTAGTGAATGGATAGGCTGCATTATCAGTGATGTCACTGGTCTATAGTGAATGGATAGGTTGCATTGTCAGTGATGTCACTGGTCTCTAGTGAATGGATAGGCTGCATTCTCTGTGATGTCACTGGTCTCTAGTGAATGGATAGGCTGCATCATCAGTGATGTCACTGGTCTATAGTGAATGGATAGGTTGCATTGTCAGTGATGTCACTGGTCTCTAGTGAATGGATAGGCTGCATTCTCAGTGACATCACCAGTGTTTCTGGTGAATGGATAGGCTGCATTCTCGTGATTTCACTGGTCTCTAGTGAATGGATAGGCTGCATTCTCAGTGATGTCACTGGTCTATAGTGAATGGATAGGCTGCATTCTCAGTGATTTCACTGGTCTATAGTGAATGGATAGGCTGCATATTCAGTGATTTCACTGGTCTATAGTGAATGGATAGGCTGCATTCTCTCGTGTGATTTCACTGGTCTATAGTGAATGGATAGGCTGCATATTCAGTGATTTCACTGGTCTATAGTGAATGGATAGGCTGCATTCTCAGTGATTTCACTGGTCTCTCTAGTGAATGGATAGGCTGCATTCTCAGTGACATCACCAGCTGAATAAATCAGTTGCATCTTAGTAATGACATTAGATTCTAGTAAGTGGATATTCTGCATTTTTAGTGTCCTCATTAGTCTCTACTGAATGTATAGGCTGTATTCGTAGTGTTGTCACTGGTCTCTACTGAATGTACAGGCTGCATTCTTAGTGTTGTCACTGGTCTCTAGTGAATGTACAGGCTGTATTCGTAGTGTTGTCACTGGTCTCTAGTGAATGTACAGGCTGTATTCGTAGTGTTGTCACTGGTCTCTAGTGAATGTACAGGCTGTATTCTTAGTGTTGTCACTGGTCTCTAGTGAATGTACAGGCTGTATTCTTAGTGTTGTCACTGGTCTCTAGTGAATGAACAGGCTGTATTCTTATTGATGGCACCAGCCTCTACTAAATAGCCTATATTCTAAGGGTGAACTGGGATACACCATGATATATACTAACATACATATCGCTTTGGTGGCAGAAAATGGGGTTGGTATGAACACTGAGCCTAGGTTCACATCAATGCAGTGCGGGAAAAGCTGCAAATCCTGTGCATTTCCCGCACCACATTGCAATTGTATCATGTTCATGCGATCTGGTTCGGGTGTCAATGATAAATTAATGACACCCCGAAAACAAAATTGCAAAAAACGATGTGATTGCCAGAAACACCCATGCAATGCGATTCAGGTACGGATTTAAAAAGAGTCTTGCACCTTTTCGGTGCAGATGCGATGCAATTTGAGCCATTCAAAATGTATGGCTCAAATCGCACCGCAAAGACATTTGCATGTAATTCATACAGGAATGCGGTGCCATTCCTCTGCGAATTACATCCGGTGTCCCGCACCGCATAGTGTGAACCCGCTGTGATGGGAACCTAACAGCTGTATCTGTACATATTTATTAAAGTGCCTAGTGAAAAATGTAAGATAGGACACGCACAAAAAAAAAAAATCCGCTCATAGTCCACCACATAGCACTGAGTTCTCCAACGTGAAATCGTAGTGGAATCGGGAAAAGCTCTCATCCAGGTTGTAGACGGGCACAGGCTCTGGAAGTTCCTGGCAGATATTCTGCACTTCTAGAACATGAGGGGCGAGGATGAAAGGGATGTCGTTCAGTAAGTCTGCCATCGCTGGATTCCCGTCTGAAAGCTGACTGGTCAACTTGGTGGCTGCAGAATCACCTCTGTTCAGCTGCGGGGGGATTGCCGGCGGCATCTGACAAATCATACAAATATCACATTACTTCAGTGTAAAGTCAATATAAATGAACCCTCTGCTCTGCATTCTAATCAGTAGATTCAACTTCATTATTAAAGCCGACTCCAGACAGCCTTGTATTTATTAATACTTCATTAAATGTATATTTTTGATGAGATACTCCCAAAAGGTTAATCACTTCCATAGGAATGCAGACTAGTGGTGCACCGAAATGAAAATTCTGGTGCCGAAACCGAATTCAAAATGCACTGGCCGGAAACTGAAACGCGCAGTTTTTAAAAAAGAATATATTTATTAAAAAAAAAAAATACACTTTGATTAAAAAAAAAACAATATATACCCTAATTTGTAAACTATGAAAGAGGATATGATGGCAAGTAAATAGATACCCAACATGTCATGCTTTAAAATTGTGGAATGGCGTGAAACTGCGGTACTTAAAAATCTCCATGGGTGATGCTTTAAACATTTCTACAGGTTAGCAGTGTAAAGTTACAGAGGAGGTCTAGTGCGAGAATTATTGCTCTGACGTTCATGGGGATACCTCACATGTGTGGTTTGAACACCATTTACATATCTGGGCATGGCCTACATATGCGTTCACCACTACGTGCGAGCGGGGGGGGGGGGGGGGGGATGGAGGGCGCTTTATCTATTTAATGTTTTGTTTGGTTTTTTTTTTGTTTTTTTTTGCACTGTTCCTTTAAAAAACTTTTTAATCACTTTTATTCTTATCACAAGATAAGAATTGTATGTTAGTGCAAATAAAAAAAGTATCACGGACAGTACTCAATTTATTCTTATCACAAGAAATGCATACACCCCTTGTGATAGAAATAATTAGTGACAGGTCCTCTTTATGGAGAGATATAGGGTTCAATAAGACCCCACATCTCTCCTCTGCAATGTAAAGCATTGGATAAAACAAAAAAGCATTGATCTAGTGCTTTAAAAAAAAAAAAAAAAAAAAAATTGCCGGAATGGAAAGTGACCGCTCCGGTCCTCAAAGGGCATAGAGATGAGTGGCGGCCATCTTTCCTTCACTCATCTCTATGCCCAGAGCCAGGATCGATGGTTTCTTAGGTAAGGTTGAACTACCGAGCAGCGGCTGGCGGGGTTTTTTCGGCACCTGTATCGGTGATTATTTTCACTTTAGCCGACGGCCGAAAGGGGTGTTTTCGGCCAAAATGTTTCGGCCACCGAAATTTCGTTGCATCCCTAATGCAGACCCTGCCACTTCCCTTATTAGAGCCCAACATCAGCCGATTAATAATGAAAAAGTCACTATCAGTATCCAAAAGACATAGAAGAACAAACAGTTTTCAGAAATCAGAAATAGGTAGGAATCTGCAGCAAAGTTTGTGAAAATCCTTGCAATGTACATAGACCACCCAGAGGGGATGTTTTTCTTTTTTTCTCAACAAAAGTGTGTTACTCTTTAAATGCAAACAGTGTGAGTAGCAGAATATGATTTGAAGTCATCAGTCCCTCTACAGCAGAGCTCAGACTGGGAGAGGGAGAAGCAGCAAGTGCCAGAAGCATACTGAGAGAAGTAGAGAGAAGAGTGACAAAGAGATGACCTCATCAGTCTGCTGCTTCTCCTTTCACTGTCCTGTCACAGGCCAAGATCTGTGATACTTAACCATTTCCTGCCTATAGGATGTCATATGAGTGTAGATATAGCTGCAGGCATCATCCAGGCATCTTCTTTTTCGGCCAGCGATTCCCTGTGTTGTAAAAGCCATCGTAGCACCTGATTAGCCGCTAGATTTCTTTTACAGACAGCCTGAGGGGATGTCCCCCTCTTCCCCCCACCCAAAGGCGCCTCTCCATGCTCCTGGGGAGTCGAAGAACCAATGTGGTGGTGGGTTACCCTGATTAGCCGCTAGACTGCTTTTACAGACAGCCTGAGGGGATGTCCCCCTCTTCCCCCCACCCAAAGGCGCCTCTCCATGCTCCTGGGGAGTCGAAGAACCAATGTGGTGGTGGGTTACCCTAGATCTCTATGATCCTGTTCCATGGGCGTATCCAATTTTAAAGTGTGACTTGTTAGGTATCAATTTACCATAATCTTTTATATTTTAACAAAAAATTAGGTATTACATTGAGGTTGCTTTACTAAAACTGGAGAGTGCAGAATCTGGTGCAGCTGTGCATGGCAGCCAATCAGCTTCTAACCTCAACTTGCTCAATTAAGCTTTGACAAACAAAAAACCTGGAAGCTGATTGGTTTCTATGCAGATCTGCACCAGATTCTGCACTCTCCAGTTTTAGTAAATCAACCCCATTATGTTTGTATGCACTACAATTCATTAAAGTGTATTCTTTCCAAAAAAATAGCGTTTGAAAAAATGCTGCGCAAATACTGTGTGACATAAAAAAAATCGCAACACCCCCCATTTTATTCTCTAGGGCCTCTGTTTAAAAAAATATTTAATATTTGGGTGTTTAAAGTCATTTTCTAGCAAAAAAAAAAATCAGATTTTTACATGTATGTGAGAAGTGTCAGAATTGAACCAATAAGTTGTTGAAATAGCGAAACCCTAAACAAAGACCTGAAATACATCTATATTTACAGTTTTACCTGTCAAAGGATTTGTAATTCTGTTCAGCTGGTCTTATTTATGCACCTCTACTGCAGCGTACAGCCAGGAAACAAAAACACTTCCTGGTTCAGTTTATTTAATTGATTGTCCAATCAGCAGACTAGTAGTAGAATGAAGGAAAAGGATTTTCTGAAGCTCAAAGTGGAGTTCCAGTCACACTGTAAAAAAGATAAAAGTCAGCAGCTACAAAAACTGGAGCTGCTGACATTTTAAAAACAGCCACTTATCTGTCCCATGATCCTGCAGTGTCCTCACCACAGCCTGTTTCACCGGCCATCCGGTGTTCTCAGTCCGGCATCTCCAGTGTGTGACAGCTTGTGGCTTCACAGCCGGGTGCCCAGAACGCATACGCAAATAGCGCTGCGCTTTCTGAATGGTCCCGTAGTCTTCTGGAACCTGTCGCGTCAACTTCGCTTTCAATCGCCTAGACCAGTGGTGGTCTGCAAACTGCAGCCTGGGGGCCAGATGTGGTCCTTTCCTCGCCTTTATCAGGCCCTTGGGCACTATTTCTCCAACTAACACCAACAATGGGGCACTATTCCTCCCACTGACACCAATGATGAGGCTCTATTCCATTCACTGACACCAATGATGGGGCACTATTCCTCCCACTGATACTAATGATGAGGCACTATTCCTTCCACTGATACCAATGATGGAGCACTATTCCTTCCACTGACACCAATTATGGGGCACTATTCCTCCCACTGATACCAATGATGAGGCACTATTCCTCCTACTGACACCAATGACTGGGTACTATTCCTTTCACTGGCACCAAGGAAGAAGCATTCCTTCCACTGACACCAATGATGGGGCACTATTCCTTCCACTGACACCAATGATTGGGCACTATTCCTCCCACTAACACCAATGATTGGGTACTATTCCTTTCACTGGCACCAAGCAGGAAGCATTCCTTCCACTGACACCAATAGTGGGCCCTATTCTTCCAATGACACCAATGATGGGGCACTATTCCTTTCACTGACACAAAGGATGAAGCATTCCACCCACTGATACCAATGATTGGGCACATTCCTTCCACTAATACCAATGATGGGGCACTATTCCTCCCACTGATACCAATGATGGGGCACTATTCCTCCCACTGATACCAATGATGGGGCACTATTCCTCCCACTGACACCAATGATGGGGCACTATTCCTCCCACTGACACCAATGATGGGGCACTATTCCTCCCACTGACACCAATGATGGGGCACTATTCCTCCCACTGATACCAATGATGGGGCACTATTCCTCCCACTGATACCAATGATGGGGCACTATTCCTTTCACTGACACCAATGATGGGGCACTATTCCTCCCACTGATACCAATGATGGGGCACTATTCCTCCTACTGACACCAATGATGGGGCACTATTCCTCCCACTAATACCAATGATGGGGCACTATTCCTCCCACTGATACCAATGATGGGGCATGGTTTGCCTTTTCTACTCACAATAACCACAGTCCAGCCCCCTCAAAGTCTGAATGACAATAAACTGACCCTTTGTTTAGAAAGTTTGGAGACCCCTGGCCTAGGAGATCACAGCGGAAGAGGGAGCGGGTACCTGTGAATTTTGGGTACCCGCTCCACCTCCCCCGCTCCCCAAAGGTGCCAATCCTTAATGATGAGTGGGGGACCCGTCTTTAAAGTGGACCTTCCCCTTCTGGGTGGAGCTCTGCTTTAATCAGGAAAAGAAATGCAGCACCTGCCTGTCTAAGCAGGTGTGTAAATCGTAAGACCTGCTATACCCAAATCCTGTGTTTGGCAAGCAAAACAATTTACATATGTGTATTTCAAATCCATATTTACCTGTTTGCATGTCTATCTGACACCCTGTCCACCTCTCCATAGTGCAGGAGCAAAGGCAGACATAAGAATTTCTTGAATTTGACATGCTTGGGAAAGGCTGGCGGCGGCAAGGCACTTCTTGAAACACACACTTCCATTATTCATTGACCTTTCTTGGATTCCAAAGCTTTTAAATTCTAAAAGGCTACAGGAAGCTGGCTGGAGACCAAAGGCAAAAAGCACCGGTTGAGTTCCCCAGCAGGGGGGGGGGGGGGGGGGGGGGGGGGGGGGGGGGGGGGGGGGGGGGGGGGGGGGGGGGGGGGAGTTCTACATTACCTGGTAGGGCAGACTGTAGGGCAGATCTGACGCGGGATATGACGCTGGGCCGTTCTGCCTCTCCGCCGCAGTCTGTCCTGTAGAGAATTAGTGTAAGGTTACTCATCTCACTGAGATATCTGGAAGACTTTGAAGGCAGCTTACCCTCCTGCATTAGGAATGGATACAGCACTTATTTCCATATACACACAGGCTGGCCCTATATAGAAGCTCTGATTTACATCAACATGAGAACATTAAACATCGCCCGCCACTTCTAACATTAACCAACTTACCTTCATAATCCCAACACTCTCCCTGCAAAAACGCAGCTAGAGCAAGAAAGGAAATTGAGGGTCACCGTCAAACTTGATAATTCTATTGAATGGGCAGCACATTGGCTAAGTGGTTAGCACTTCCGCCTGGCAGTACTAGGGTCATTGCTTCGAATCCCAGCCACAGCACCAGCTGCCTGGAGTTTGCATGTTCTCCCTGTGCCTGTGTGGGTTTCCTCCGGGTACTCTGGTTTCCTCCCACACTCCAAAGACCTGCTGGTAGGTGAATTGGCTCCTGTCTAAATTGTCCCTAGTATGTGTATGTATGAATGTAAGTTAGGGACCTTAGATTGTACACCCCTTGAGGGTTAGGGACTGATGTGAATGTACAATATATATGTAAAGCGCTGCGTAAATTGACGCCGCTACTGTATTTAAGTACCTGAAATAAAGAAAAATAATAAATAATAATATTTATTATAAAATAATAAATAAATAAATGCTAATATGTATAATTCAGGGATAAACAAGTTCACACACACTACAATGTGATAGGCATTATTAAAGTGGACCTTTAAGTATCCTTGCAAGTCTGCCTCAATAAATTCCTGACATGTCACAATATACAGCAACCCTTCATTTTTCAAAAAGCTGTTCTTGAACTTTAGTTCAGTGACTCTGCCTAGGTTAACATGCTGACAGTCTGCTGCAGGTAGGAAGAACCATTTTCTCAGTCTCCTATCCCCCCAGTGATCAGGTGGCAACATTGTAACTCTGTGGCATGCAAGTCACAAGGCTCAAGCTTTGAACTTTAGTTCAGTGGCTCTGCCTAGGCTAACATGATGACAGTCGGTCAGTCTGCTGCACATAGGAAGATCCATTTCCTCAGTCTCCTATCCCCCAGTGATCAGGTGGCAACATTGTAACTCTGTGGCAAGCAAGTCACAAGGCTCTCACCTTGAACTTTAGTTCAGTGGCTCTGCCTAGGCTAACATGATGACAGTCGGTCAGTCTGCTGCACATAGGAAGATCCATTTCCTCAGTCTACTATCCCTCAATGATCAAGTTGCAACATTGTAACTCTGTGGAATGCAAGTCACAAGGCTCAAGCCTTGAACTTTATTTAATTCAGTGACTCTGCCTAGGCTAACATGATGACAGTCGGTCAGTCTGCTGCACATAGGAACATCCATTTCCTCAGTCTCCTATCCCCCAGTGATCAAGCTGCAACATTGTAACTCTGTGGCAAGCAAGTCACAAGGCTCTCGCCTTGAACTTTAGTTCAGTGACTCTGCCTAGGCTAACATGATGACGGTCTGTCAGTCTGCTGCAGGTAGGAAGAACCATTTCCTCAGTCTCCTATCCCCCAGTGATCAGGCAGCACCATTTTAACTCTGCAGCAAGCAAGTCACAAGGCGAGAGGCTACAGCAGTGGCTGATCTGTGTCAGACATTTGTGAACACAGCACAGAGCTACGCAGGCATCAGGATTTACACCATTCTGTCATCTCCACGTTTGCATCTCAGTCCAGGAAGTCAATGGTGACCCTGGATGATGCCTGAACATATATGGTTCTGATCTTCTGGAGAGAAAAGCAGATGAAGGCATTGTCAGGGACAGTACTGTGAGAGGTAAAGAATACTTAGAAGTGGTAAACTTGCATTAGCCGACTGAACTTGTAGTGCCGCTCAAAGCCAGAAAGCTCACAATAACCCCGCTGGTAACAGAGAATGGGAGCCAGTGTCCTAATATTGATTCAGGGCAATGACAGAAAGAAGCGGACACCACATCAACCCCCCCATCCCATTAAAGATAGCAAAGTTGGCCTCAACTGCCGCCCCAGCCACAGTCACCGGCGCGTTTCGCCCCACTCACCGGGGCTTGGTCACCAAGCCCCCAGTGGGCAGGGCAAAATGCTCTGGAAGCATGGCTGGAACGTTGACTGTGGTAAACCTCATTTGGCTGTACTTGTCCTGTGGATCACAGTGGGGATTGCAGTTTGTTGTGCACTCCTGTGATTCGTTTTCAGTTGACAACAGGCTAAAGTGGGCAGTCAGCTGATGCCACAGAACCAGTCCAGGTTCAGGAAAGAGGGGGGTTTTGTGAAAAGAGATTCACAGAAAAGCGGCTACATTATGAACAGACCGTGACACTCAGAAAATTTTCCAAAAATTATGCTTTATTACACAGATATAAATATGACATATGGGCATTCGCCCTGGTTTACCATCACCTCAGTATGAGACAATAACACACAGACCTAAAACCATATAAAATGACATCAAGACCGGTCTAAATGTATGTGCAACAGAAAAAGAGACTGCAAGAGTCTAATATCTCTGTAGTACAAACACATAGGTAAACACTTCCCTAAAGAGGTGTATCCAAAAATTATACCATAGGTATACCATAATATTAAATAATGAATTTACACCAATATCATAATGGTGAATCCCGAACAGGGAATCCAAAAATTATACTATGGATATACGTATATCACATGTATGAAATGCAGTAAGCACAATAAGCGTGAAGAGGGGAACAGTAAGCCTCAGGCCTGTTTGGAAAAAGACATAAATGTCAAATATATGATGCAATACACTACACTACAAAAAGAAGTAGAAGTCGATCTAAACGAAGAGGGATTTTCGTTCACATTCTAGATCAATGGGAGAAACCATGTCTAGTGAAAGTGAGTCTGAAAACCTTGGAAAATCTGTTTCTTTTTTAGACCAACAAAATGGAGAACCTCCTCATATCCATCAATCACAGATGGGAAGAGGATCCAAAAAGAAAGTAGAGGAATCCTTAGGAAACAAACATCAGGAGGACAAGGGCAGAACAAGAAGTCAGAGGAGGTAGCAGAAGAGAACATTCATGACAAAAAGGTAATTAATTTGGCCAATTTTCCACTCAAAAGGGAACATATCTCTCTATTAAACAAAGGTATGTCCTTCTCACCAGTGACCCCCATGGACGAGTTCGAGGTATTCAAGGATGTGAACTTATTTCTAAGAAAAGTCTTCTTGAGAATGATACATGGTAATCCTACCATTTTGGAGGATATGGCCTCCGACTCGTCCATGGAGGACCGCAAGATACTGGATATAAAATTAAAAATTAGTGAAGCGCTTTTTCTGTATCACATGAATACAATCATGTATCTCCATATAGTGTAATTATAAATCAAAGTGACCACTATATATAATTTTAGGTGTGTTGACTCCCTCTAGTGGAAAGAAAAAATAGTGTCAACCAAAATAGCTAAATAACACACATTAGGAAACTAAATATATAGTGCATAAATCAAATATAATAAACAGAATTATATATACGTGAAAACAGAATATTGGCCACATACAATAGTGTCTAAATTATACATAAATAATATATGCCATAAGTGAACAAGACAATATCAAAGGTGAAAAAAATATTCCATGCATGTGACTGTGCTTTAAGCTGGAACACACACTGATATCTCCACTTCTAAGTGCAAGTACTCTCCTTCAAATGGCAGCAAAGGCCTGCTCACCTCCCTTCCTCGACCCACACAGGGCCTCAAAGCAGTTACCAATGGTGTATTCCTCTGGCAGACTCCTTATTCCTCCTCCTCTCTTATGCAACTCCTCCCTTCCTCGACCCACACAGGGCCTCAAAATGCAGTTACCACCTCAGTGGTGTATTCCTCTGGCAGACTCCTTATTCCTTTCTTCTCCACTCTTTCAACTCATAAAAAGACAAGAAAGCCTTCCATAGTGTAGTAAATTTAATAGGCAAAGTTAAAAGTTACAAAGTTTTCCACTCACATGCTCCTTTCCATAAAAAAGCGTTTTTCCCAGCCTGTGGGTAGATGTGCATGCACCTGGGGGAATCCAATATGGCCACTGTGTCCGGACATACGTCACCAGGAAGTAGACAAAACCGACGCGTAGCGTCACGTGCGTCGTGACTTCATCAGGGTTACCGCCCCCTGGTGACTCAATGGTATTTATAGAGAAAAAAAAAAAAAAAAAAAAAAAAAAAAAAAAAAAAAAAAAAAAAAAAAAAAAAAAAAAAAAAAGAAAACCTAATTGGATTCCATTGTGAGAGCAGGCATACGGCGGACATCTTATTAGAGTCTGTGCACTCACATACATGAATCTAAGTCCCATATAAGGGACTCTAGTGCTGGATACCAGATATAAATCTCCATATGTCATATTCAAGATATACACATATAGGAGTAAACAAATTATATATTTAAGCCTATATGAACCACATCTACATCTTTAATGGTGCACTAGCACCAAAATCTTAAACTTTATTAATCGTAAATATTAAAACCATTAATCTTAGTGGGCTTCCTTATTAGGTAGATATATATATCCTAAATAAAATAAAAAATAAAAATAAAAACTATAAAAAATAAAAATAAATATAAATAAAAAAATAAATATTAAATATAAATATAATAAGTAATGGAGAAAAAAAAAAAAAAAAAAAAAAAAAAAAAAAAAAAAAAAAAAAAAAAAAAAAAAAAAAAAAAAAAAAAAAACGCATGAGGTACATGTTCCCTCATGCGTTTCCAAAAAAAAAAAAAAAATAAAAAAATAAAAATAAAATAAAAGGTATAAAAATAAATAAAAAGTAAATCATTAATAAGTAATGAAAAAAAAAAAAAAAAAAAAAAAAAAAAAAAAAAAAAAAAAAAAAAAAAAAAAAAAAAAATTTTGGATATATCTACACAACATTGTAAATTAATTCGAATTTTTTTTTCATTTTTTTTTTTTTTTTTTTTTTTTTTTTTTTTTTTTTTTTTTTTTTTTTTTTTTTTTTTTTTTTTAAATTTTTTTTTTTAAAATTAAAATTTCGAATTAATTTACAATGGTTGTGTAGATATATATTTTTTAAAAATTTTTTTTTTTTTTTTTTTTTTTTTTTTTTTTTTTTTTTTTTTTTTTTTTTTTCATTACTTATTAATGATTTACTTTTTATTTATTTTTGATTTTTATTTTATTTTTTTTTTTTTTTTTTTTTTTTTTTTTTTTTTTTGGAAACGCATGAGGGAACATGTACCCTCATGCGTTTTTTTTTTTTTGTTTTTTTTTTTTTTTTTTTTTTTTTTTTTTTTTTTCTCCATTACTTAATTATATTTATATTTATAATTATGTGAGCACAGAAAAGACATTTATTTTTTATTTTTTATTTTATTTTTTATTTTTTATTTTATTTAGGATATATATATCTACTAATAAGGAAGCCCACTAAGATTAATGGTTTTAATATTTACGATTAATAAAGTTTAAGATTTGGTGCTAGTGCACCATTAAAGATGTAGATGTGGTTCATATAGGCTTAAATATATAATTTGTTTACTCCTATATGTGTATATCTTGAATATGACATATGGAGATTTATATCTGGTATCCAGCACTAGAGTCCTTATATGGGATAGATTCATGTATGTGAGTGCAGGACTCTAATAAGATGTCCGCCGTATGCCTGCTCTCACAATGGAATCCAATTAGGTTTTTTTTTTTTTTTTTTTTTTTTTTTTTTTTTTTTTTCCTTTTTTTTTTCTCTATAAATACCATTGAGTCACCAGGGGGCGGTAACCCTGATGAAGTCACGACGCACGTGACGCTAAACGCGTCGGTTTGTCTACTTCCTGGTGACGTATGACCGGACACAGTGGCCATATTGGATTCCCCAGGTGCATGCACATCTACCCACAGGCTGGGAAAAAAACGCTTTTTTATGGAAAAATGGAGCATGTGAGTGTGAAAACTTTGTAACTTTTAACTTTGCCTATTAAATTTACTACACTATGGAAGGCTTTCTTGTCTTTTTATGAGTTGCATAAGAGAGGAGGAGGAATAAGGAGTCTGCCAGAGGAATACACCACTGAGGTGGTAACTGCTTTGAGGCCCTGTGTGTGGGTCGAGGAAGGGAGGAGTTGCATAAGAGAGGAGGAGGATAAGGAGTCTGCCAGAGGAATACACCACTGAGGTGGTAACTGCTTTGAGGCCCTGTGTGGGTCGAGGAAGGGAGGTGAGCAGGCATTGCTGCCATTTGAAGGAGAGTACTTGCACTTAGAAGTGGAGATCACGTGTGTGTTCCAGCTTAAAGCACAGTCACATGCATGGAATATTTTTTTCTGGGACCTTTGATATTGTCTTGTTCACTTATGGCATAGAATCGATTTAAACGAAGAGGTTTTCGACACTATTGTAATGGGCCAATACCATTCTGTTTTGAACGTATATATATTCTGTTTTAGACCAACATATTTGATTTATGCACTATATATTTAGTTTCCTAATGTGTGTTATTTAGCTATTTTGGGAATTGACACTATTTTTTCTTTCCACTAGAGGAGAGTCAACACACATTTATTATATATAGTGGTCACTTTGATTTATAATTCTCTACACTATACCAGGAGATACGACATGATTGTATTCATGTGATACAAGCGCTTCACTAATTTTTAATTTTATTTTGCACTTATTTGGTATCAGATAAGTGACAGCAGCTGTATTTTGTCAATTATGGCCTCCGACTCGTGAGCGCAGGAGGATCCCTTATTATTTAAGATACTGGATATGTTGATATCTCTCATAGAGGAAAATGAGGATGGTGATGAAAGTATAACAGACTTGGATAATTCCAACAATATAACTAGAAAGGTTGATCTAAATATTAGATCGACAAAAATGCCGAAAATTCGTTCCAATATGAGGATCTCGACATTTCTAGATTTTGTTGCTGATGACCTTAAAAATCTTGAGTGGAAAAATGCCAATTGGCGATAACCTTACCAAAAAAGAAAGAAAAGCTCTTAAAGAACTAAAAGAGACCAAAGATATTGTCATTAAGAGAAGTGATAAAGGGGGCAATGTAGTGATTTTGAATGAACAAGACTATGTTAGGGAGGTGAAGCGCTTATTGAGTGACTCATCCACATATAGGAAAGTGACTGCGAATCCTTTCCATCTGGTGGTTAAAAAATTAAATTCCATTTTGACACTAGGAAAAGAAGTGGGTTTGTTAACTAAGAAAGAATATGACTATTTGAGAACTGAAGAATTCAATCACCCTACGTTTTACATTATCCCTAAAATACATAAAAACCAAGAAAACCCTCCAGGTAGACCTATTGTTTCAGCCATTAATGGTCCCCTAGATAAAACAGGGAAATATATAGATTTGTTTCTTAAGGATATGGTTCCGAATCTCCCCTCTTATGTGAGGGACACTAAGGATGTGTTGGCTAAGATTGAAAATATGACCATTAAGGATAACTCCATTCTAGTGGGAATAGATGTGGAATCACTTTACACCTCTATCCCACATGAATGTGGCGTGAGATCAGTGTCCTATTTTCTTGAAAAAACATATCCTACCTTGGGAGGACAGAATGAATTCATTAGTGAGTTATTGGAGTTTGCTTTAAAACATAACTTTTTTCAATTTAATAATACCTTCTATCAACAAACTAGAGGTACTAGTATGGGACCACCGTGGGCTCCGGCCTACGCATGTCTCCATTTGGGGTTTTGGGAGGAACAGGTTGTCTTTAAATCATCAAGATTTCTTGCTAATGTCCAGATCTGGTTAAGATATATAGATGATGTGTTCCTTGTGTGGCAAGGAACATCTGAGGAATTAAAATCATTTTTGGGAGAGTTAAATCAGAATTCCTTCAATATTGGACTTACATATATATGTGACGAAAGATGTAATTCTTTTCTGGATCTGGAGATTAGACTTGAAAATGGAAAACTCCTCACTAAGACATATAGGAAACCTACTGCTGCCAATACCCTATTAGAGGCAAGAAGCTACCATCCACGTTCACTGATCTCAGGGATTCCAGTGGGACAGTTTTTGAGATGTCGGAGAAACTGCTCAAACATCAATGATTTTAAAATGGAAGCTCAGGATCTCTATAGAAGATTTAGAGAAAGGGGGTATTCCCACTCCCAAATTAGAAATGCTCGGAGACGGGCATATCAAACTGATCGTGAGGATTTATTATCTACCAAAAAGGAAGTGAAGGCTAGATTGAGTGATCAGCCTGTGAGAATGATTACCCAATTTGGAGCTCAATGGCAAGATGTTAAATTAATATTGGAAAAACACTGGAAGATTCTTACTCAATGCCCCAGGTTGAGCAAGATTGTAGGTGAACGTCCCCAGATGGTAGCAAGAAGAGCACCAAATCTTGGTGACCTCCTTATTCATTCAGATTATCAACCATTAAAACGAACAACATGGTTAAAATCACGTACCAAGGGGATGTTTAAATGTGGAAAATGTCAAATCTGCAAATATGTGGATCGCACGGATTCCTTTTATGATTCAGGAAATAACACTCACTATAAGATTCAGAGTCTTATAAACTGTTCCACAGTAAGGGTATTATATATCTTAACCTGTCCCTGTAAAAAGATGTATGTAGGTAAGACTAAAAGACAACTTAAAGTAAGAATTGGTGAACACTTTAGAGATATTAGATCAAATGATCCTGATAGTAACCTTGCCCAACATTACGCTAAATATCATGGAGGTAAACTGGACGGCACTAAAGTAAAAGGTTTCTATGCACTGCACTTCCCACAGAGGAGAGGTGATTTTGATAGAGAACTGCTTAAAAAGGAGAAAACATTGGATATATAAACTTGATACACTGTACCCTAAGGGGTTAAATGTGGAATGTGATCTCCAAGTGTTTTTGGAAAAATAGGTTTATGGGACTATGTACCGGTGTTGGGAATATTAATGAAAATATGGATGACCTTACGATATGAGTTTTTTATATAGCTCTAAACAATGCAAAAGGACTTACTATCTGGTTAAATGTCCCTTAATACCTTCTGTCTCTGAACAATGACCATACCATAGGATGGATGTTAAAAAATTGGGGTATTTCTGTTATTATGACCCTCATGTGAATTTTCAGATTATATTGCCATCTTGTGGTATTTGTTGGTATTTTCTGATAATTGATATTGTCTCCCCCCCAAAAAACCCGACTCAGTAGATGGAACTGTTGATTCTCTGATTTACTGCCATGTGGCGGTTAGTTGATGGCATTTCTCAGTTTCTCTTAATGGCTGGAATTGCGATAAACCTGTGTATATTGGGAATATTAACGTAAATATGGATGACATTACGATATGAGTTTTTTATATAGCTCTAAATAATGCAAAAGGACTCACTGTCTAGTTATATGTCCCTTAATACCTTTTGTCTCTAAACAATAACCATACCATAGGATGGATGTAAAAAACTGGGGTATTTTTGTTATAATGACCCTCATGTGAATTTTCAGATTATATTGCCATCTTGTGGTATTTGTTGGTATTTTTTGATAATTGATATTGTCTCCCCAAGAACCCGATTCAGTGGATGGAATTTATGACTCTTTGATTTATATCGCCATCTCCTGGTTAAAGTGTGACAAAAGCCTCAACAGACTGGTATATGTAATTTATGACCTTTGATTAATATATGTTTTGGTTAAAATATTAAGCCTCTCCCCTCCCTGTGGACTCCAGCCGCCTGCCTTTGTAATTTTAATTAAGACCAGTAGCTGTGCTAAGTATTTAGCCCCCCCCCTTGTTTTCTTCCATTAGGAACAACTGCAGGTCACCTCTTTTGCATAAATGGGTGGGTCTTTACCCACTATAAATAGGATATTGAAATGCAGCTGTCCCATTGGTCCTGACGAAGCTGAGTGAGATACGCCCATCGGCGAAACGCGTTGACGTCATACGTCAGATACGTCACTTCCGGTCATGCGCACTAGGTGGAACGCACGCTGACCCATAAGGAGGAAGCCATCTTCACATGCCATGAGGCAAGCGTGAGCAGCACAGGCGCTGAGAGGGGGCTGGAACCCGCGGTATATCGGCGGATGTCAGCGGTGGTTCCTGGGCCTCTGTAGCCGTGTTTGGCAATATCCATGAAGGACATTTCTTTCATTCCCTTTATCCACGGCACAGGTGGTGAGTGGATTGTTACAGGACATTAGATATACGGTCCTCTGTGATCAATATGACCTACATATCTTATTGAGTGCAAGCTCTGTCAGTGACTTCCCACATTATTTGTTTCACTACAGGATGGGGACATTATGGTGCTTTGTGTAGGATACAGGACATACCGCATATAGTTCAACAGGCAGAAGATTCCTTGGGATATGTCTTGCTTTTCCTACAAAGGGTGGTGTGTAGTCCACATACAGTGGTGAAGACACCATTTCAAGCAGAGTGCTGCAATCTGCACCTTTTCTCCCATCCTGGGAATAAATGGGGCTTATTTCCATTCAAGAGCTTTATGATACAGCTGTTCACATAACAGATGAACGGGCCCCAACCACGTGTGCCGGCACAGGAATGTATTGCATCATATATTTGACATTTATGTCTTTTTCCAAACAGGCCTGAGGCTTACTGTTCCCCTCTTCACGCTTATTGTGCTTACTGCATTTCATACATGTGATATACGTATATCCATAGTATAAATTTTTGGATTCCCTGTTCGGGATTCACCATTATGATATTGGTGTAAATTCATTATTTAATATTATGGTATACCTATGGTATAATTTTTGGATACACCTCTTTAGGGAAGTGTTTACCTATGTGTTTGTACTACAGAGATATTAGACTCTTGCAGTCACTTTTTCTGTTGCACATACATTTAGACCGGTCTTGATGTCATTTTATATGGTTTTAGGTCTGTGTGTTATTGTCTCATACTGAGGTGATGGTAAACCAGGGCGAACGCCCATATGTCATATTTATATCTGTGTAATAAAGCATAATTTTTGGAAAATTTTCTGAGTGTCACGGTCTGTTCATAATGTAGCCGCTTTTCTGTGAATCTCTTTTCACAAACCCCCCTTTTTTGAATGCCTTTTTTGGCTACTGAATGGAAACCAAACATTGGGTGACACGATAACTTAATTAACAACCTCTTAATAACTATCTATAATATACAGGTTCAGGAAAGACCCTGGCCATATGGTCAGGATACACCCAGGAGCCTAGACTGGCACCTGGCTCAGCCTCTCAGCGGCTGAGCCAGCAACTCCCGCCCCCTCCACAGCCCAGTGCTCCAGTGAGCACTGGGGGGGGGGCAGAGCAGACAGGGCTGCAGGAAGAACTGAGTGATCAGCAGTGTTTGGTCGCTTAGTTCTCACCCTTCTATCCGATGGGGAACAGATGCAGCATTGGATCGATGCTGCATCCACCTAGGTAAAAAATGTCTCTTTTAACAAGATAGTAGACTTAAACTCATCACATGAAGATTTGATATTTTATGAATAACATCTAGAAATTGTGCCTGGGCACTACTAAAGACTTATATTTTGTCATGAAATCCTTCTGATACACAGCTGTGTACTTTCTTTTTCTAGGCACACTGTAGCCTCGTATCTGTATATCTAAAGTGTGAGATCATCTAAGGCACCACTGCTGCTTATGACTGCTAGTCTCAGGAGATTTGAAGGGAGATATGGTGGTCACTACTGTGCTGCTCACTGTTCTTACTGGAGAGAAAAATGTATCTGAATACTTGCAGCGCAAGGATCTCCCTGCTTCTGTTTCATGAATTATGTGGATTCATGCTTTCTCCATCTCTGCTATTGTTCTTGATTGTTACTACCAGTCATCAAGGGCAACCCAACCAATATGGCTGCCTCCAGCCAGAGAAACAGAGGGGACATGACATGTTAGAAAAATGGAAAAGATCAGCTATAAGAAGCCTACAAACAATAATGATGACGGTCCTTTTTCTTCCGCTTGCTCTTTATGGGTACAGTCTCCCAAGTACAGGTCCTCTTTAAAAATTGGAAAAAAGATCTAATACTTGGGCCACTTTAAAAAAAAAAAAAAAGACACCGTGAATGTGCTTCCACTAGAGCAAAATGTTAGCTGAAAGTGGTTAGGAGTATGGGGAGTACCACATGGGACAGTGGTCTCCAAACTGTTACTCAGGGGTTGGATGGGGCCCTTTGCCTGCCTTTTATCCGGCCTTTGAGGCATTATTCCTGACACCAACAATGGGGCATAATTCCTACCAATGACACCAGAAATAGGGCATAATCCCTGCCACTGACACCAATGTTGGGGTATAATTCCTGCCACTGACACCAATGTTAGACACTATTCCTCCCACTGACAGCAGTACCAGTACACCTTAGAAAGTACCCAGGATTCCTAGACTAGACATTCTTGAACATGGTTCCTCTAGAGATTGCTATGGGTTCCTTGAGATGGCTCCCATCCAATGGTGTCTGCATAGCTCCAAGTCATAAACCACTT
Organism: Staurois parvus; assembly: GCA_951230385.1. Taxonomy (NCBI): domain Eukaryota; kingdom Metazoa; phylum Chordata; class Amphibia; order Anura; family Ranidae; genus Staurois; species Staurois parvus. The sequence goes on along the minus strand of CATNWA010002531.1, from coordinate 45,705 downwards.
GGCACAGCAAGTGGCATGACACCAATTATTTTTTTACCTGGCTGTAAGGGTGGCATTCCTCCCACTGGCTACCAATCAATGTAAGGGGTATTTCTCCAATAACACCTCCCCCAAATGGACTGATTTTAGAAAGGGTTCCCTAAAACCTGAACATTATTTCAAGGGTTCCTTTGCGGTAATAAGGAGAAAGGCTGCACTAGACCACTCAATGATATCCATTGTGAACATTTTCTTCCGAGTATTTAATGGCAGCTCACTAAATACAGCAAGTGGTGGACAACGGTTCCTGTATCATGGTTCCAGCTCTGGTAGTCATTTCAGTTCACTTCCTTGATGAAATACACTATGAAATACTACTTTAATATCTCCAATTATTTGAAGTATTTCACATGTTTCAGCTTTGTAAATCACGCCACTGTACATATTACAATGTCTCCAAAATATATTCATTATAACACATGGTATTCCAGGAATTTGGGAAAAAGAATACAGTCTAAAGGGAAAGAAAAGCTGTTTTTCATCAGCCATTCATTTATCAATATCAAAAGCAACATTTTTATTATACACATTAAAAAACATGTAAATCAGTTTGAAAATAATTTTAGGGTTCCAGTCAGTTATGAAAATGTTTAGTTTAATCTGATTCAGAGGATATGAACTACCCGCAGATTAATTCTAATTTCTACCACGACATTCATCTTATACACTCATCTGCCCATCTAACCAAAATCGGATGCTTTCAGGTATTCTCATGTTTTGAATGGCAGGTGTTCCCATGTTCTGAATGGCAGAGGTTCCCATGCTCTGAATGGCAGGTCTTCCCATGCTCTGAATGGCAGGTCTTCCCATGCTCTGAATGGCAGGTCTTCCCATGCTCTGAATGGCAGAGGTTCCAATGTTCTGAATGGCAGGTGATCCCATATTCTGAATGGAAGAGGTTCCCAGGTTCCAGCACCACCCACAATGACTCCACTACTGAAGCCTATAGACTAAAGTTGGCAAGCACCGGGGTTAACAAGTATTCCGTGCATCCCCATGCAGGCAGTCTCATTGGTGTCAATTGGGATGCATGGGCACAACGCTGCTCCCAAATTGACATCCATATTGGTGCACGGCCCTAAAAGTGTGACTTCGGGGACACGCAGTTATCATAGAAAGCTTGTGGTGCCACTCCAGAAAATCATCTAGAGCTCCAGTGAATCCTACTCTCGGGTGCAGGTGAATGAAGAGCCCATTCAGGCTCTGTTGACACACCCTGGGGAAGAGAAACAGAAGCCACCACACACCAACCCAGCCCAAAGTGTAAAGTCAACAAACATGTCTTCAGCCTGGCTCCTCCAACTCATTTCACCATGCCCTAAACATGTTGGGGTGTGGCCTGGATGGAGCCAGGCTGAAGCCGTGTTTGTTGACTTTACACTTCGGGCTCGGTTGGTGTGTGGTGGCTTCCGTTTCTTTTTTTTCGGGAACACATACCCATACAGGTGTCAAAGTAGGAGCAGCCATAGTGTCCACTGGCTGCCTGCATGGAGATGCATGGAACACCTCTGTGTGGGTACAGGCATACACTGTAGTATGTCCCATGTGAACAAGGCCTAAGCATGATGAGGTATATTTGCCAAACACTGACTAGGCTAAAGTGAACCTTTCACAATAATTTTGCACTTCCAACTTGTTTAGAAAGGGCTTTTGTTGCTTTTTAATAAAAATATCCTGCAAATAAAAACTATTTAAATATACCTGTCCTGCTGCCCGTTCCTGGAAACTTCACATTTCCCGCAGTGCAAAGCTGCTGCAGAACCTTTCCATCCGGATACCTACATCCCTTGTTTTGTGCTGTGGATCCATCTGCTGCCCTCTACGTCACAACAGGGCATAGTAGTGAAGTGAATCTCTGTGGAGATTTATCCTCTCTATTTTTCCTAGGGCCTGATGTCACCAGCATAGAAAATGGCAGATCCATAGTTATATGGTTGTCACTGTGTGGAAATGTTCCAATGGGGATTTCTCCTTACTTTGGAAAGATTTCCTCTCACTTCCTGTTGTGTCTTTGGGGCAGGAAGTGAAGGGAAATGTACCTTAGGCTACGTTCACACTAGTGAAGGTCGAGAACATGTGCAACACGTTCCCAACGCACACAGATACTCATGTTCTGTGGAGGTGGCGTATGTCAGTGGTAGCAGGCAACACTGCCGTATGGCTATGGTTTGGGACCTTTGAGATTTTGGGTACCGCAACGGTACAATGCATACTTAAGCTGGATACTACTTCAGTATTGCATGAGAATTTTTGGGACACACTAGTTTTATACACCCCCCTTTTTTTTACACCCTTCTTGCCTTACAAATGATTCGTTGTTGGACAGACTCGTTATGGCACATCTGAGCCTGGCTTAGCATTTTAGTTTCTGCTTAATTCTGCTCCCACACCAACGTCTCCCCCTTGAGTTTGTGGACCTCCAGGTGATTTCTGTGTTATAAGCGCTGCCCTACACCTCCTGAAGAAGCGGGGTTCCCCTACAAACACGTTGAGGCACTTTACCCACGTTGAAGACACCCCAAGCAGTCTTAGAATTCATCTGACTCAATACAACTTGATATATTACCTAATATTTGGGTCTGTATGTTCCTGTGTACTAGACTAAGGGTGGCATTGTGAAGTAGTGGCTATTGTATACAGTTTTTACATTGTTTTTTAACTTTCTGACTATTGTAATAAAATAGTACATTTTTTTAAACTATACTCTGATTGTGTTCCGGCATCTGAAAAAATCCATCTTTTTTTCTGTTCTATTACCTCTACCAGACATGCATGGGTGCCACTAATTCGTAATGGAAACCCTACGCATCTGCTAATGTATGTATTTTACTGTAAGTGTTTTGGTGTGGCACGATTTTGGAACTAGTTCAAGGATTTCTTTTCCATGTTTCTCGCATGTAGGACAGCCTACTGAAATGAATTGGCTGCTCTATACACGATGCAAGGAAACGCCAGCACTCCAGTGTGAACCAAGCCTACGGGTATAGGGCAGCCTCTCTTAACCTATTTACCCCCAGAGGAACCCTTTACATAATTTTCAGGTTTTAGGGAACCCCTACTAAAGATTAGTCCATTGGGTGGGGGGGAGATGTGTGTGTGTGTGTGTTGCCCTTTACGTTGGTAGTAAGTGGGAAGAATGCCACCCTTACGGCCAGATCATAAAAAGATCATTGGCGTCATGCTTTGCCGAGCACCATCGGATAGGTGTTCAATTTGCCACAGCTCAAGACACTCCGAGCAACCTCTTGAGGAACCCTAAGGTTTCACAGAGCCCTGGTTGAGAATGGCTGGTATACAGGTTTTCACTGTCCTGTACTCTACCCAAAAAATAAGTCTTTAGATAAAAAAATTTAAGCTAAGCATTGGCCTAACTCTTCGCAGGCTATCCCCTCTTCAGTCTATCATGAATGCTGCTGCCAGACTCATCCACCTTACTAACCATTCTGTATCCGCCACCCCTCTCTGCCAATCCCTCCACTGGCTTCCATTCAGTGTCCTCCACCCCTCTCTGCCAATCCCCCCACTGGCTTCCCATTGCCCAACACATAAAATTCAAAACATTAATAACGTATAAAGCCATTTATAACTCTGCCCCAAATTACATCACCGATCTTGTCTCTAAATATCACCCAAACCGTACTCTCCGCTCCTCGCACGACCTCCTGCTCTCTAGCTCCCTTGTCTCATCCTCCCATGCTCCTCTCCAGTACTTCTCCAGAGCTTCCCCCATCCTTTGGAACTCTCTACCCCAATTTATCAGACTATCGCCTACTCTGCTCACTTTTAGGCGATCTCTGAAAACCTCTCTCTTCAGGGAAGCCTATCCTGCCCTCAGCTAATAATGGAATCTTCTACTCCTCCAACCAGTCCATCCCCCACAGTTATTACCTTTTGTACCATTGGCCCCTCCCTCTTAGATTGTAAGCTCCCGGGATCAGGGCCCTCCTAACCCTCTTGTATTGAACTGTATTGCTGCTGTATTGTCTCCCGTTATATTGTAAACCGCTGAGCAAACTGTTGGCGCCATATAAATCCTGTATAATAATAATAAGCCGATTCCTGTGTGATTGGCTGACAGTTGAGCAAAGCCCTAAGAAAACAAAAGAGTTTGGCAAAAAGAAAAACAAAGTCAGCCAAACAGTGAATACAGTATATCAGCTGCAGTCATTGTTCAGATATACTGACAGCTGCTGGTGCCGGCTGTCAGAGTACAATAGCCGGCAGCGGGAGAATCCTGCATTCATGCTGTTTAGTACAGATGGGAAATCTAAAGATTTCTCTCATTTAGCCTTTATGCGCATAGCTATCTTTACACTCTCTGCCCAAAATCTTATAACACAGTAGTAATGAACTATATACACACCTATATACAGATTATTACATAATTCCATATCTCTTAGTTCTGTTTCTGTTAGAAAAGAACACACATTACAACAATGAAGCTGCTATCACTTCCTATGAATCAGGAGAGACAGGACTAGCCTGAGTTCTATCACATCTGTACATACAGTTGTGTTCAAAATAATAGCAGTCAGACATCACTAACCTGATCAATCACTGTTTTTGGTAGCAATGATATTTCTACATGGCAAATAATTTACTAGCAGATGTAGTAAAGTAATAGAAATCCAAGAGACCCAACAGTCATGACATGCATGCTGCTGATTCTGTGTAATTGAATCACTAATTGAAAGGGGCATGTTCAAAATAATAGCAGTGTGGAGTTCTATTAGTGAGGTCATTCATTCTTTGAAAAACAGGTGGCAATTATTGCCCTTATTTAAGGAAGGAAGGCAGCAAATGTTGTACATGCTGGTTACAGTGCATTTCTCTCTGAAATTCTGAGGGAAAATGGGTTGTTCCAGACATTGTTCAGAAGAACAGCGTACCTTGATTAAAAAGTTGATTGGAGAGGGAAAAAACATATAAAAAAGTGCAGAAAATGATCGGCTGTTCAGGTAAAATGATCGCAAATGCTTTAAAATGGCAACCAAAATCTGAAAGACGTGGAAGAAAGCGAAAAACTACCATTCGAATGGATAGAATAGCCAAAATGGAAAGGACTCAGCCAACAATCAGCTCCAGGAAGATGAAAGAAGGTGTAAAGTTCCCTGTGAGGACTGTTACAATTAGAAGACGCCTATGTGAAGCCAAGCTATCTGCAAGAAGCCCCCGCAAAGTCCCACTGTTGGAAAAAAGACATGTGCTGAAGAGGTTACAATTTGCCAAAGAGCACATTGACTGGCCTAAAGAGAAATGGTGCAACATTTTGTGGACTGATAAAAGTAAGATTGTTCTTTTTGGGTCTAGTGGGCGGAGACAGTTTGTCAGACGACCCCCAAACACTGAATTCAAGCCACAGTACACTGTGAAGACAGTGAAGCATGGTGGTGCAAGCATCATGATATGGGGATGTTTCTCATACTACGGTGTTGGGCCTATTTATCGCATACCAGGGATCATGGATCAGTTTGAATACATCAGAATACTTGAAGAGGTCATGCTGCCTTATGCTGAAGAGGAAATGCCCTTGAAATGGGTGTTCCAACAAGACAACGACCCCAAACACACCAGTAAACGTACAACATCTTGGTTCCAGACCAACAAGATGGACGTTATGGAGTGGCCAGCCCAATCCCCGGATCTTAATCCAATAGAAAACTTGTGGGGTGACATCAAAAATGCAGTTTCTGAGGCAAAACCAAGAAATAGAGAAGAACTGTGGAATGTCGTCCAATCATCCTGGGCTGGAATACCTGATCACAGGGGCCAGAAGTTGGGTGACTCCATGCAACACAGATGTACAGCAGTTCTCAGAAACAGTGCGAATACAACCAAATATTCATGAAGTGATTCAAAGGAAAGCAAAATATTCAAACATTTTTCAGTTTATATAGTGAATGTTTGAGTTTGTAAAGAAGAATACAAACACTGCTATTTTTTTTGAACCGTCTAATATTCACTTTTCTTCAATTTTTTAGAGGAACAACACAAATGTGATCTATTTTTCTTCATGTTTTGATTTGGAATAGAATGTGTCGTGTTCCCAATGCATTTGTGTGGATGGAAATAAAAGCTATTAGAAGGATTTTGAGCTTTATTCACTTTTTTCAACACACTGCTATTATTTTGAACACAACTGTATAAGCAGAAAACACCAGACTTCTCTATAAAATTGGCAGCCACAGTTCTGAGAAACTAAGCAGCTAAAGAAAAAAAGAAAAGCATTCCTTATTTTTATTTGAATAATAAAAATGCGTTTTCCTTGATATAAAGCATATGTATATGAGAAGGGAACCAACAAATTAAAGCTCTCTTTAGCTGACTCATTTGTGTCATGAAATCATTTTTCAGTTTTGCTAATAACTAAAAAACGGATTTCGGACGGAGCTTCCACATGTCAGCTGAAGGCTGAAATCAGGCTTGCAGTACATATATCAGCTGACAACATACACATAGACATTATGGGATTGATTTACTGAAACTGGAGAGTGCTATAGCTATGGTATTTTGACAGCCAGCCCCACCAGCTTTCAAAATACTCAACAGTGCTTGTGTCTGATTGGATACAGGTGCTGTTTGGTTGCCAATTTTCCAACGGGCTCCTTCAATTTTTCAAGGGATGCCAGGCAGGAGGCCACGGGGCCACTAAAGCTAGGTTCACATCTGTGCGGGTGGTGCCACTGTGGATCTGCACGAAAATGCGTGCAGCCACACCACCCGCACAGAGAAATGCGGACCCGCGGGCGGGTGCCATTAGTTCTAATGGCACGCTGCCCACACTGGAAAACGCAACCGTACTGGGAACCGAGGTTCTTGTGCAGGCTGCGTTTTCCAAAGAAGTGCAGGGACTTCTTCTCTGCATGTCACGGGCATGGGAGTCCATTCAAATGAATGGGCTCTCGTGCCCGTGCAAAACACGGCCTGCCCGGCCACATATATGTGAACCGGGGCTTACTGAGCAAATTCTCTCTGTATGGCCAGTGTAAAGAGAAACTTCAGTTTTCAAAATAAAAATATTAAAGTCAGGGTTTGTAGCTGCTGGCTTTTAATACAAAAAAAAACTCACCACCAGCACAGGGATCCAGCGCCATCGTTGCCTGGACCGGTTGTTCGCCAGTCTTCGAGTCCCCAGCCCCACCATGTTGACTTCACACAGCGCAGCGTGGCTTGAGCATGCACAGTGGGGAGCTGGTTGTGAAGATGCAGAGAGTCACAGCCAGCTTCCCACTGTGCATGCGCTCTGTAAATAGTCCCACAGGAGGTTGCACGTGGTGAGGGGCCAGGTGATCTGAGCAGAAGTAGGAGTGGGTACATGTCAAAAACTAGGTACTCGCTCCCAGAAAAAAAAAAACATCCAATGCACATGGAGGAAGAAATCAGCAAAACTTCCTGTAGTAAGTTCCGCTTTAAGTCGGTGTGAGGCACAGTCAGACAGCTCAGAGTGGGTGATGCCAGTGTGGTCATGTTTCCTAGCAGACCAAGGAGTAAGTATGGGGCAGGGGCACAGAGTTTACAAAAATACAGGGTTAAAAATGTGTTGTCACCCGACATATGCTATACAACCATGTAGCACAGCAGTGATGCGGATCACAAGAGTTTATGCTTTACTCTACAGGTAAAACAGCCTCTATATTTTTTAAAAGAGAAGTATGGACACAGCTTTATTTTGCCCATACTTCTCTTGTGGGTCACAGGAGTGCACTAAGTTTTGCTCTCCTGTGACCCAGAGTCAGCTTATAGTGGGCTATAGCCTGCAGTCAGCTGATATGGCAGAGCCACTCCAGGCTCTGGAGAAATCCTGACAATATTGTCGAGATCCACCCAGCTGCCCGATTATCAGTTGGCTCTGGCTGGCATGCGGTTCACAGCCGAAGCCAGCTGTGCCCATCCCTTCTCCAGCTTCATGCTACACTGACAGTTTCTGCACTTTGTTTCAAGCAGACAGAGAACTGAGCAATCAGCGGTCATATGATAATTCAGTTCACGGTCTTAGAGCAGACATGGGATCACACCGATGCTGCAGCATAGGGAGTATGAAAGGTTTATTTTTTTTTTTTTAAACATCTCCCTTTAAAGCTGAACTTTAGACTGATAAAAAAAGGCACAACTCTGTAATTATTAATGCATCAATAAATGTATTTTTTTAATGCAAGCAGTGCAAATACCTGCATTTTATTCAGTATCAGCCTACTGTAGAGTCTGTACAGCAAAGCTCAGAAAGGGGAGAAGCAGCAAAAGTAGTCACTAAGTACTGTTGCACTGCAAGGAGTGCTTAGAGGAGATGACAGCAGAGTGACAGAGAGATGAGCTCATTAGTGTGCTGCTTCTTCTTCTTTCACTGTCCAGTCACAAGGGGGAATTCACGAGGCTACCTGTGTGTAAAAGTGAAACCACAGCAAAGAAAGATCAGGTCCCTTCTCGCAAACTGAACAGGACTGTGCAATGTGGTCAAGCTGTGTAAATTCCCAGAAATGGATACACAGAAATACAAATCCTTTGGTAGGTCAAACAGCCCCAATATACTGTATGTATTTCAGATTCACTTTAAATTCTCCCTCCCGAAAAGCAAAACAGTATCTCACAGAAGTGAGTCCACCCCTCACATTTTTATAAATATTTGATTCTCTCTTTTCATGTGACAACACTGAAGAAATGACACTTTGCTACAATGTGACATAGTCAGTGTACAGCTTGTATAACATGTAAATTTGCTGTCCCCTCAAAATAACTCAACACACAGCCATTAATGTCTAAACCGCTGGCAACAACAGTGAGTCCACCCCTAAGTGACAAGGTCCAAATTGGGCCCAAAGTGTCAATATTTTGTGTGGCCGCCATTATTTTCCAGCACTGCCTTAACCCTCTTGGGCATGGAGTTCACCAGAGCTTCACAGGTTGTCACTGGAGTCCTCTTCCACTCCTCCATGACGACATCACAGAGCTGGTGGATGTTAGAGACCTTGTGCTCCTCCACCTTCTGTTTGAGGATCCCCCACAGATGAGGAGAGGACTCACTTCCTTCAGAAACTGTACTTCCCTTTTCTCTGCTCCCTTGTATCTCCATTTATCGAGTGAGCATTAGGAGCACTTTGCAGACTCAGGGTCACTCTAGTCAAAGCTTAAAAAGGTTTGAAGAGCCTCTCCCTGACCCAATATGACAGCAGTAGGCCAAACACCAAGAACCAGAGCAGTTACAGGAGGAAGGGGAGTGAGTCGCATAATCCCCCATACCTGGAAGTACTGTATATTTTGATCACTCCCAGCAGCTGAATAGAGTGGTAGGGGATTTAAGGGAGTATATGCTGCTGGGAGGGGGGTTAAGGTTTGGGGGGATTAAAGTGAACCAATTTTTCCCTGCTTTTGTAAATCACAGGTTTGCTTTAAGGTCATCACATACACCGATCAGCCATAACATTATGATGACCTTCCTAAAGTTGAGTAGGTAGCAGTAGCAGATCCTTTAAGTCTTGTAAGTTGTGAGATGGCGCCTCTATGGATCAGACTTGTATTTCCAGCACATCCCACGGATGCTTGATGAATTGAGATCTGGAGAATTTGGAGGCCAAGTGAACACCTCAAACTCGTTGGTTCCATTCTTGAACCATTTTTGCACAGTGGCAGGGTGCAATATCTCGCTGAAAGAGGTCAACCATTTCCTTGAAGGTGTGTATTTGGTCACCAACAATGTTTAGGCAGGTGGTATGTGTCAAGTAACATTCACATGAATGGCAGGAGCCAAGGTTTCCCACCATAACATTGCCCAAAGCATCACACTGCCTCCGCCGGTTTGCCTTCTTCTCATACTCCATCCTGGTGCCATCACTCCCCCAGGTAAGTCATGCACATGCATTTGGCCATCTACATAATATAAACGGTAACTTATTCCAATGACCAGGCCACCTTCTTCCATTACTCCATGGTCCATTTCTTATACTCATGTGCCCATTGTAGGTGCTTTTTTCTTTTTTACGTTTATCTGCTTTACTTACCTTTTTTGTCATGTGTGTCCTCGTTTTCCCTGAAGGCAGTGGTGATATAGCCCTGGCCGCACTAATGCCCCCTGTGAAGACAACGTCACTACTGCCTTCAGGGAAGTCCTATACCTATAGGGCAAGGTCTCACAGTAACATCTTACTGCACAAGTACAAGATGAAGTGTATGGAGTCATGTGCTTCATCTCACGCATGTGACGGACATTCGTTTGCAGGGAGAAAAAAAATCTTCTCCCCAAGAGGAGGTTATATGGAGCTTTATCCACTTCTGGACCAGCGTCTCTTCCATGTACCTCACCGGACTTTTGGTGGTTATACCGGACTGACACGTACAGCTATGGGCATCACCCGATACCGTTTATTAGAGCCGGGAGTCAGCTCTCTTGTACAAGCAATCCGAGTGGCTAACGTGCAGCTCGATGGCTTGTACAAGCAGCAGGAGGGGAGTTCCCTGCCTCCCTTCTGATGTCTTCTGCCGCTCTCTTGGGATCTCCCGTCTCACCAGGAGACCCAAGCTTACAGCCGGGACGTCTGCCGGCTGACCAGACAGCCAAACATCAGGATTAGCTTTCATCGGCTTTCTGTTATAGTAAACCAGAAGCAATGACCTGACATCGCTTCCCATTTACTTAGAAAAAAAAAAAACGGCACCATTTAAAAAAAAAAAAAAAGTATTAAAAAAACTGATCTTGTTTTCAATGCTTTAAAGTGCAAAGGAGTGATTTGGGATCTTATAGACCCCAGATTCCTCCGTAAAGAGTACCTGTCACGTGCCTATTGCTATCACATTCTTTGTGGCAGCAATAAAAGTGATTAAAAAAAAAAAAGTAAAGTGACCCCCCATGCTCGTGTGCAAAGGCGAATGCACACGCCGGTTCCACACACACGCAAACAGCAATCGTCTCATACATGTGAGATATCACTGTGAACGTCAGATCATGGGCAATAATTCTAGCACCAGATCTCCTCTGTCAATCTAAAGTGGTAACCTGTAAAGGCTTTAAATCCTCGCCTATGAATAGTAAAACGTACATTGTTTGTTGCTGTTGTGCAGGAGTGTGTAGTGTTAAAGCGTGACATGCTCAATATCTAATTACTCGGTTTAACATCATCTTTTATATTTTACAAAACAATTGGGTTTTTTTGTGCTTTTTTTTGCGCTAAAATGTAAAAAAACAAAATTGAGTTTGCAAACCGCTGACTGAATACCGTGTGACATAAAAAAATGCAAAATCAACCAATTTATTATCTAGGGCCTCTGCTTTAAAAAAAAAAAAAAAAAAAAATTATAATGTTTGGGGGCTGTAGGACATTTTCTAGTAAAAAATACAGATTTTTAACATGTAAACAAAAAGTGCCAGAAATGGCCTGGAGCTGAAGTGATTATAGTCCAAACACTACAACTATCCAGATATGTGAGCAGTCTTGGAGTGATGGTTAATAAGTAGTGTAAAGTCTGAAATACTTATCCTCCTGGAGAAAATGCTGGTCTGGCTTTCCCCCTGTGCTTATCACATCAGCAAAAGCCTAGGCACTGCATCACATGATCTCTGCTGATAGAGGGAATCATTCTTTTCTGCACCGTACACTAAGATTATAATATCAGTCACAGATCAAAGACAGAAACTGCACTAAAGTGCTGCTTTACTTGAAGGGAATTTGTAATGAAATACACTTGGTTTGCAAGGTGGAAATTCACAGCATACAATCCCATGTTATTTTATAGATCAGTCATGCAAAGGAGCCTCCAGAGAAGCAGCTCAACTCCTCTCCGATTTGAGATCCACCCTAAACACAGTTACCCAGTTCCAGCTTTGGGCTGTCTCCTGAGCTCCAATCCAGCTCCAGGCCTTAAAGCCATCTCCAACGCTCCAGGCTGCCTCCAACTGTTCAATAAACCTAAAACTTGATGCGTTTGCATTTATTCTTCATTGAGATTAGTTGCAAGGCTGCCCTCTACTGGCCAAAATATAATATGCAAATAACCTGATCCCTGTCCTTTATGATCTAACATCACGTGTGTCGAGCACAAGGCTCATGGGCCGAAACTGGCCTGCCAGGCCATTTCATGTGGCCCTTGCACCTTTACTGCAACTGCAGCACCCCCCTTGTCTCCCTACCACCACCCGGAACAGGATGGATGAGGTAAAGGTATCTGATCTAGCCTGCCCATGCTGTCCGCAGTAAATGTACTATGGGCGGTCTGGAAGTGGTTAAAATGAAAATGACTGACCCTCCATCGGTGAATGTTTGTAAAAGTCCCATTCACTGCTTTATACATGTACCCCAAAATGATAAATTTTACCCAAACAGATACAATTATATAACAAGTACAGTGCAGGGGCGGACTGACCATTTGGAAACTCAGGCACTGCCCAAGGGCCCGGGGTCAGTAGAGGGCCCCATGAGATGCCCTTGGTACCTTTTTCATAGGCTTTTTTGAGTTTGGGCAAGGATACAGGGGCCCCATGATCCCCTATTGCCCGGGGGCCCCATGAGTTGACAGTCCGCCCCTGGTACAATATACTACCAATACCTAAACAGCTAATATAGTCCCCTTCGCCTGGCATAGAGCTGGATTGGCCTGGGAATCAGACAAGTCCTGTAAGGAGAGCTGAAAGGAGAAGTCCTTTTGGTCACGATTCCGAGTCTCTATTTGAGGAATCAATATCATTGCTACTATATCAGTAGCTTTCTGGATCCACAAGAGGACCAACACAAGGAATCGGCAAGGGACCGGCAATTTCAGTTGGGCATCATAGAGCTGAATCTTTGGTTCCACCCACCCAGAAAAAGCAGTGAGAAAACTAGAGGGAGGACTTATGAGTATTTCTGGCTTTACAAGAGCAGTTCGATGTGAGGAATTTGTTTGGGTGAGCCCGCAGCCGTCCATATCCTTTGATATTGCTAGCATGGATGTCAGTGTGGAATCTGAACACCGTCTGCTTGTTTGATCTCTTGATTGGAGATCAATGTGTCTGGTAAGAGGCTGATCTGTCAGTTGTGGCGAGCACTTGTGGACACCATAGCACTTTGTTGGAAGAATTTTTTCAGCACACAGCACTTTCATATTGGATTTGGGACTTTTTGCTAATTTACATTATGTACATGGACTTTTTAGCACTTTAGATGCATTTTTTCCACATTTTGTATATACACATTTATTTATGGTCTATTTTTGATATATTGTGTTTAGCTATTGTGTTAGATTGGTTTAGTGTAAAGCGCAATCATTTATTTTTTGTTTTTTTCATTTTCTGGTATTCAGGAAGAGAGTAGCAGCAGTTCACTTTATTTATTCATTTATTAATTCATTGCTATTTATATCATATTTTGTCATTTTTATTATTTGTTGGGTGTAGCGCAGGTTTTCTCTTTTCACATAGAGCTGGATTGCATATACCACTGAAATATAAAACAATGCATAGAGATTTGCACTACAGGAATTGCTATATTAGATTTATTGTGTACGTTATGTATTTATACTACAATGTTATTTCTTGTTCCTTAGATAGTTCACATTGAATAATAAACCTTTATAGTCTGCTATTAAATTCTCATCTGAATCAAACAAACTGCTGCTCATACACCCGGCATTTTTTTACTTCTTCAAACCACTTTCAACCAGCTTCCAAATGCAAAAACTTAGTTCTACTGTGGAGGGCAGTCACTCAAAGTATGAGTTTGTTTGCAAATATATGCACGGGGTTGATTTGGGAAAACTGTCAAAAATAAAACAAAGAATACGTATATTGCTTGCCAGCAGTAACAGATGTTTCTATTTTCTGAACTAGACAGACTTGTGTCATTTTTCAACCTAACTAATTAATTTGATAAAACCAGGTAGGTCACTATCCTCAAAGCAGTGGTCCCCAAAGGACAGTCCCTTGCTTGCCTTTTACTGGCCCTAGGGGTCACTATTCCTTTCATTGATATCAACAACAGGCACTATTCCTCACATTGACAATAGGGTACGATTCCTCCCGGTGATACCAATGATGGGGCACTATTCCTCCCACTGATACCAATGATGAGGCACTATTCCTCCCACTGATACCAATGATGGGGCACTATTCCTCCCACTGATACCAATGATGGGGCACTATTCCTCCCAGTGATACCAATGATGGGACACTATTCCTTCCACTAATACCAATGATGGGACACTATTCCTCCCACTGATACCAATGATGGGGCACTATTCCTCCCACTGATACCAATGATGGGGCACTATTCCTCCCACTGATACCAATGATGGGGCACTATTCCTCCCACTAATACCAATGATGGGGCACTATTCCTCCCACTGATACCAATGATGGGGCACTATTCCTCCCACTAATACCAATGATGGGGCACTATTCCTCCCACTAATACCAATGATGGGGCACTATTCCTCCCACTGATACCAATGATGGGGCACTATTCCTCCCACTGATACTAATGATGGGGCACTATTCCTCCCACTGATACCAATGATGGGGCACTATTCCTCCCACTGATACCAATGATGGGGCACTATTCCTCCCACTGATACCAATGATGAGGCACTATTCCTCCCACTGATACCAATGATGGGGCACTATTCCTCCCACTGATACCAATGATGGGGCACTATTCCTCCCACTGATACCAATGATGGGGCACTATTCCTTCCACTGACACCAATGATGGGGCACTATTCCTCCCACTGGTACCAATGATGAGGCACTATTCCTCCCACTTATACCAATGATGGGGCACTATTCCTCCCACTGATACCAATGATGGGGCACTATTCCTACCACTGATTCCAATGATGGGGCACTATTCCTCCCACTGATACCAATGATGGGGCACTATTCCTCCCACTGATACCAATGATGGGGCTCTATTCCTCCCACTGATACCAATGATGGGGCACTATTCCTCCCACTGACACCAATGATGGGGCACTATTCCTCCCACTGATACCAATGATGGGGCACTATTCCCCCCACTGATACCAATGATGGGGCACTATTCCCCCCACTGATACCAATGATGGGGCACTATTCATCCCACCAATCATGAAGCAACTGAAACCAACAATGGGTCTTTTTTCCTGAAACTATCAGAGACTTCTGAAAATATTACTTGCCTGGCAATCTCTGGTTTTGCGGCTTGCTATGGTGGTTCTAATAAAACTAGAGCATACGAAATCTGGTGCAGCTCTGCATAGAAACCAATCAGCTTCCAGTTTTTATTGCCAAAGCTTAATTGAACAAGCTGAAGTAAGAAGCTGATTGGCTACCATGCACAGCTTCACCAGATTTAGTAAATCACCCTGTATGTCTCCAGCTCAAAATCAGCATGTAACCAGCGAAGCCAGAACTCCTGATCAATAAACCTTCTCTGGGTCAGTGCCTTAGAAAGCTTTGAAGCAGTGGATCAGCATGATAACTATACACACTGAATACATGTAGACAGTAACAACACATCATCAGGTTGGATTGTACATCTGCAGTGAAGTGTGTATGCCCATGTGCAAAAAGCCATAAAGGTAACAAACTACATCAGCCCAATATGGCCGTATAGGATCTACCTACCCAGGAAGACAAACCCATCAGACTCTTTGTCCTGTGCCGGGCTCTTCTTAGTGTCTTGACTTTTCCTGAAGAAGCTGAACATCTCTGGGATGTTATAATGGCCTCTTATCTACAGTGAAAGGGAAAGGAAGGCTGTTATTTCTCTTCCATGTTAGTAAAAAATTTTCAAAAGCCAGACAGTGGGAGCCACTAAGGCAGGGGTAGGCAACCTTAACTCCTTTGTGCCTAAGGTTAAAACAAATGTTAATGCCTAAGCAGAATTTTGCAACTTTGACATGTGTTAGTAAATCCGTCCATATCATCACAACTTTAAAAAAATTTATATTTTAAAAAATTAGCTGTATGTTTCTTGCTATTACCACAACCTACCACCAAAGAGCAACCCAAAATAAATTCTCCTACTCCTAACTATTGCAGAGATACCACATATGTGTATGTTAGTTGTTGTATGTATCCGTAGTACAGCCCAAAAACAATAGTGCACACTATTTTTCTTTTTTTCCCTACCAAAAACACACTGACATTGATACTAATTAAAAATAAAAAATCCTGCCCAAGCAAATACTGACCCTGACCTTGACCCAAACACTAATCCTGGCAAAGACCTAGATCAAACGTTGATCTAGGTAATTTATTATTATTTTTTTTTATACACACTGTTGATTTTTTTTTTCTCTGAAAGGAGAGAGAGAGAGAGAGAGAGAGAGAGAGAGAGAGAGAGAGAGAGAGAGAGAGAGAGAGAGAGAGAGAGAGAGAGAGAGAGAGAGAGAGAGATACAAGGTATCTCTCTCCTCCATTCAGAGAGAGAAAACACGAAACACGGGGACAGTGACTGATTACTATTGATAGCTAATGAGAGGCTATCACAACCATCAGATGATCTGAAATGGGAGTTCAGGGTCCTGATCGTTAGTACAGGACCCGGGGCTCTTGGTGAGGCCCCGGTCTCTGTGCTGGGAGTGTGACGCGCGGGGTGCTCCCAGCACAAAGACAGATACGCAAATATGCTGCCCCACAGAAAAAAGCCCAGTTCTGTGGGGCTGCATATTTGTGTACGCTTGGCGGGAAAGGGTTAAAGAGGTGGAGGTCTACCTGAATAACATGGGAGAAGTCAACTTTAAACCTCTAATTGCCCTACTACCATACCGCAATCGCATGCATTACACGGCAATCATGGGTTTAAATCAGGTGCTGAGGAGGCAACATATCACCTTCTCACCACCTGTCAAATGCACTTGGATCACAAGCGACAGTGACACCCTTAGGGCTTGTTCACACATACAGTTGGGGGGGATGGAAAAACCCTGTAGTTGAGTAGTAGTTTAACAGCCTTCAGTGCCTACCCCCTTTAGCAGCTGAGGCAGCAGCCAAAAGGTGTACACATGCCACAGCAGGAATTAAACCCCTATGTTCCTTTTGGTGGGTGCTACCGCCTGCCAGCCACGACCCACTCAAGTTAGATAGGGCCACTCTGCAAGCACCCCGCAACTGTATGCTTCTGCGGGGTCCAAGGGGTTAAAACTTGTATAGAAATACAAAGCACGAAAAACGCACCAAACACACATAAACCTGCCCTAAGCCACGTCTCTGCTCCTCCTCTAATGTGGAAGTGATTGAAAGTAGCTTGTATGTGGCAAGCAAGGTGCTATGAATTATGGGACATGTGGTCCAGAGGAGGCTGATCAGGTTACTTTGAAAGACGTTACGAGTGTGCACTCCCTGAGCGGAAATTTGGGGAAGCTGCACAAAAAAAAAATTAATAATAACTGTGTCAAGTCATTTTAAAAAATATGAGTGCTTCTGGACTTTTTGGGATGGACACATTTATCATTCTGTGCTGAAATGGTCTAAAAAAAAAAAAAAAAAACCACAAAATCTTTAGTACTACAATAAAGTTATCACCATAACAGAAATAAAGGAGAAATCTTCTAATGTGGTCACCTGTTTCAGTGACAACAGTGTCTGAAAGGAGATTTCCCTCAGTTTGGAGAAATTTCCTCCCACTTCCTGTTGTCTCTATAGGAAAGGAAGTAAAGGGAAATCTTCCAAATGGGACAGAGATGGTAAACAAATGTAGGGGGTTTTAACACTTTGTTACAGATTTTTAATTACAAAACAAAATGTTTTTTTTCACCTTCGGATGCAATTAATCAAACAACAAATTTCCTAACTAGAAGATGTCACCGAATAACAAGAATATGTCATCACCAAACCAAAAACAGAGACTTTAATTCAGGCCATAGATGGGGAGAAAAACGGCAGATTTTTCTTTTAAAAAACGAAAATTCGGTCGTTCAAGCGGCCGACGTTGCCATCAATGGTAAAAAAAATCGGCCGATTTTCATCCCTTCTACAGCCAGCAAAAAGTGTCCCTGAAGAGAGCTCTGCTATTTCTGACAGTTCCTTGACATTTACAGCGGTTGAAACATTGTATCTATTTATTTCCATTTAGGATACAGATGTTTTTATTCGGAAACAAATAGATACAATGTTTCAACCGCTGTAAATGTCAAGGAACTGTCAGAAATAGCGGAGCTCTCTGCAGAGACACTTTTTGCTGGACTGGAATTATTCTTATTTTCATCCTACTTCTTCTTCTTCATCCTCATCCTCTTCTTCTTCTTCATCCTCATCCTCTTCTTCTTCTTCATCCTCATCCTCTTCTTCATCCTCATCCTCTTCTTCATCCTCATCCTCTTCTTCATCCTCATCCTCTTCTTCATCCTCATCCTCTTCATCTTCTTCATCCTCATCCTCTTCTTCTTTTTCATCCTCATCCTCTTTCTCATCCTCTTCTTCATCATCATCATCCTCTTCTTCTTCTTTTTCTTCATCATCCTCTTCTTCTTCTTCTTCTTCATCCTCATCCTCTTCTTCTTCTTCATCCTCTTCTTCTTCTTCTTCATCCTCATCCTCTTCTTCTTCATCCTCATCTTCTTCTTCCTCATCCGCATCCTCTTCTTCTTCTTCTTCATCATCCTCATCCTCTTCTTCTTCATCCTCATCCTCTTCTTCTTCATCCTCTTCTTCTTCCTCTTCTTCATCCTCTTCCTCTTCTTCTTTTTCTTCTTTTTGTCTTCCTCTTGCAGGTCACTGCTCATGCGCAGTTTTTTTATCGGTAAAAAAAATCGGCCGATTCGCCCACTAATTGCCGCGAAAATCGGCCGATCGGCAAAATCGGCCGATTTTTTTCCAACTTTACCGAAAAAAAAAACCGGCCAAAATACCGAAAATCGGCCGACCAAATCGCCCACTAACGATCCGAAAATCGGCCGATTTTATTTTCGGCCGAATAATCGGCCGATTTTCGACCCATCTATGGCCTGCATTACCCTTGGGGCACATTTTAACAATATTTACCTGTTTATATTTTCTATCACTGTATATCTGTATCTATTGTTCTATATATCTATTTATTGGCAGTATTTCACAGAACAACCATACAGTCAGTATTTGAACAAAAATACTGATAACTCAAACCTTTTTTTGTCATTTTATTAGTAGATTGATAAGAAAGTGGAGAGAGTCAGGAATGGATTTTGGCTTACTCATCTCAAAATATATTTCTTTGTGATTGGCATTTTCTATATCTATCCATCCATCTATCTATTAATCACGCTATCCATCTATCTAGATGTTTACCTATCTACTTCTATTTAGATGTTTATTATCACTCTATCCATTTACTGTATCTCTTTATCACTATACCTATCTACACTATATTGCCAAAAGTATTGGCTGGCCATACATTATACAATTTTCTTGAGAATTTTGCTTTAGATTTACCAAAAACCATATAATAGGAGGTCAAACCCAAACAACACTTTCAAATGTATCCAATTAGGCCAGCCCTTGCACTACATAGTTGAAGGTAAATCTAAAGGAAATTGTACAGAAATTGTATAGTGTATGGCCAGTCTAACTATATATCTTTTAGGGTTGCACTGATACCGATACTGGTATGGGTGCCGATACTGAGTACTTGCACAAGTACTCGTACGCTTGCAAATGTTCCCAATACTGATACCTTTGCAGTGCAGTTTGAGCCCATACAAAATGAAAGGGCTCAAATCGCACTGCAAAGAATTGCAAGCGGTTTGAACAGGAATGCTTTGCGATTCCTGTCCGAATCGCATGCGGTTTCTTGTACAGCTCCTTTGTGAACCCAAGCTTGGTATAGTGACTTTGAGCCCGAGTTCACACAGAAGCGGTGCGGAAAACCTCCCTGCATAAAGGGTTCCACCAGCTCCGGCTCCCGATCCCACTGTGGACATCAATGGCTGAGGCCTGAGCTCCTCCTGCCTCTCCCATGTGATGGTGCTGACCAATCGTAAGCCATCTAGCCTGTACTGTCAAGCACTGCAAGAAGAGGAGAGAAAGCAGTGGGGATTTCAAATCCTCGGACCAGTGAAACAGTTTTTCTTTCTCTTACAGCAGGGATCGGCAACCTGGTATAGCTGGACCGTGGGGGATGGGGTCCAGTGGACGTCTGGAACCGCTGGAGGCTGAGGGGAGAGAGCCGCTGGAGGCTGGGGTGAGAGAGCCATGGGAGAGGCAGAAGGAGCCCAAGCAGCAGCCATTGATGTCCACAATCGGATCAGGAGCCGGTGGGACCCGTCATGCAGGAGGTTTCCACCACCGCTCTTATGTGAACTCAGGCTCAAAGTCACTATGACAAGCCTGGGTTCACACAGGAGCTGTGCAGGAAACCTTCCTGTATGATGGGTCCCACCAGCTCCGGCTCCTGATCGACTGTGGACATCAACGGCTGCAATTCAGGCAGGAATTGCACCACAGTCTTGTTCAAATCGCATGGAATTCTTTGCAGTGCAATTTGAACCTATTCCTTTTGTATGTGGCCAAATCGCACTGGAAAGATATTGGTACTCGAGATCAGTGAGTACTTGACCGGAAGTATCGGAACTCCTACTCATCTGTAAAAAATTAGTATTGGTGCAACTCTAATATCTATCTATTGAAGAGAGAGGGTTGTGTGGCGTGTCCCTCCCTGTGCAGTTAACCACTTCATTACTACGCACATCCAAAGTGTGAACCTTTAATCACAAGCTGAGGGCTGCACTAATAGTCATCAGCTTGTGCTGGGTTTGTTTAGCCGACTCCTGGCTTGAAAGTGATGCGGCAGTTCTATAGCTGCTGATCACTTTCACAGAGCCGGCAACACAGTACCCCCCCCTTCCTTACGCCAGCGGCTCTTTCCTGTCTCATGGTTCCCGGCCTCTCCTGCTTTTTCCAGAGCCCGGGAACACAACCGCTGGCTTAGAGGAGGGAGATCGCTGTGGGACGAGGCAAATCCACGCTTTGATCTCACATGCAAACACTGAGACCAAAAGTGATGTCACTTCCGGTTTCAGATGCACCTTTTCCTGGCCAGTACAGCCAGGGGACACATCTAACCAAGCCGATATATGATTGGTTGGATGGTGTAAAGGTGAGGGGAGACGTTGGGGTCTATCAGACCCCTAGGGGTTTATTTACTAAAGCTGGAGAGTCCAAAATCAGACTCCCTTCTGCATAGAAACCAATCAGCTTCTAACCTCAGCTTGTTCAATGAAGCTTTGGCAATGAAACGTGGAAGCTGATTGGCTTTTATGCAGAAGGGAGTCTGATTTTGAACTCTCCAGCTTTAGTAAATAAACCCCCTAATGTCTACATAAAGAGTAACTGTCACCTGCCCAATGCCAACATGCCATCACATATGGATTTATTTATATGGAAGGAAAGCCCTGAGCGAAGGAAAGCCCATGATGTGCACGTGTATGTAAACCCCCAGTCACTCCACAAGTATTACATCTAGTCGCAATTGTCAGAATGAGAACAATAATTCTAGCACAAGAGCTCCTAGTTCACTCCAAACTGATGAGCTGTAAAGGCTTTTAAAGCGTCACCTATAGTGATTTTTTTGGGCACAGTTGTTTTTGGCGATATTGCAGGCGCAATTTTAAGACATGGAATGTTTGGTATCTAGCTACTCGATGCAAACTCATATTTTATATTTTAACCAAAAATTGGTATTCTATTGTATCTTTTTGCACTAAAATTAATTTTCTTATAATTGTAGTTTCTGAAAACTTACATTTAAAAGGCAGTTGCACAAGTATCATATGACATAAAAATTTGCAACCATCACCTTTTTATTCCTCTTATTGCCTCTGCTTTCAAAAATTATATAATATTCTGGGGGTTTAATTCATTTTATTGCCACATATTAGGATTTTTACATGTGTGCAAAAAGTTTAAAAAATTGTTCTGGCGCCAAACTGGTTAATGAAACCCCATGGATGCACACAGTGAGAATGGGATGTATGCAGCATAGAGCCAGCGGGCCCTCAGCAGGAATATTGGGAATGTATCAAATGTCATCACTGTCAGCCATCTTCCATTCCTCTCCAGGCCGGGGACATCGGATTAGACCCTCTGATGGCGGGCACTGATGTGTTTACTGTAAAGTGTTGCAGGAAAACGGCCCATGTTGGATAAACATGTAAAATAAAGAGGCTGCTACAGGCAATGTTCCTAAAGGGAGCAGCTGTTACCGTGGAAACCACTAGTCCCTCCATACACCACTCAGTCCTTGGAGTTTGTCGCAGTTTCCAGGGCGCTCGCAATTTTAACCACTTGCCTACTGGACGCTTTCACCCCCTTCCTGCTCAGGCCGATTTTCAGCTTTCAGCGCTTTCGCACCTTGGATGGTAATTACACATTCATGCAACATTGTATCCAAACTAAATTTTTATCATTTTTTTGAGATAGATAGAGCTTTCTTTAGGTTGTATTTAATCACCGCTGGGGGATTTATTTTTTGCTAAACAAATGAAACAAAGCACTGATGGGCACTGATACAAAGCACAGATACGGCTACACTGCTCATCAGGGCACTGGAAAAGACGGAACATTTTGAAAAAAAAAAGTTTTTCTTCGTTTCTCTTATACAGTTTTGTAAATAAGTGATTTTCCTCCTTCACTGATGTGCGCTGATGAGGAGGCACTGCTGGGCAATGATAAGGCTGCACTGATATGCAGCACTGATGGGTATTGATAAGCGCCACCGACAGCCAGCACTGATACAAAGCACTGATGGGCACTGATACAAAGCATGGATATGGCTACTCTGCTCATCAGCGCACTGGAAAAGACCGAACATTTTGAAAAACAAAAGTGTTTTTCTTTGTTTCTGTTATACAGTTTTGTAATTAAGTGATTTTTCTCCTTCACTGATGGGTATTGATAAGCGGCACTGACAGCCAGCACTGATACAAAGCACTAATAAGCACTGATGGGCACTGATACAAAGCACTGATAAGCACTGATACAAAGCACTGATAAGCACTGAAGGGCACTGATGATCAGTGTACATGCCCCCTCTGAGAAATGCCGCTTACCGTCTCTCCTCTTGCACTGTAAGCGTGAGGCAAGGGCTGCCAATAACTGGCATTTCATACTTACACTGTAATCAGCTATGATTGGACACAGTTGATCACATGGTAAAAGGCAGCTCTGATTGGCCCTTTACCTGAACACGTGATCAGCTATGTCCAAATGACTCAGGGATCATAGCTTGCGCACGTTGCGCTCTCCAGGGGGTGTGGTTCTTGGAGAATGTCCGTAGACGCCCTCCCAGAACTAGCTGACCGCAGTGTAGCGTCTTTCAGCTGTAGCGCAGTCGGGAACTGGTTAAAGCTTGACGTGTTGGTTATCGATTTACTCGGTGTAAGCTCATCTTTTATAATTCACAAAAAAATATGTAAGAGATCGCCTCTGTGTTCCCTCAGATTAACTTTAGCGTGTTTTTTATTGAAATTTGCGTTTGCAGAAGCATTGCGCTGATATCGTGTGACACGCAGAGTTAGAACTACGGTTATTTTATTCTCCAGGGTGTCTGCTCTTAGAACATGTTTGGGGGTTATGTAATCTTCAGGCCAGACTGATGTGAATGTACAATATATACAGTCAGGTCCATAAATATTGGGACATGACACAATTCTAACATTTTTGGCTCTATACACCATCAAAATGGATTTGAAATGAAACAAACAAGATGTGCTTTAACTGCAGACTGTCAGCTTTAATTTGAGGGTATTTACATCCAAATCAGGTGAACGGTGTAGGAATTACAACAGTTTGCATATGTGCCTCCTACTTGTTAAGGGACCAAAAGTAATGGGACAATTGGCTTCTCAGCTGTTCCATGGCCAGGTGTGTGTTTATTCCCTCATTATCCCAATTACAATGAGCAGATAAAAGGTCCAGAGTTCATTTCAAGTGTGCTATTTGCATTTGGAATCTGTTGCTGTCAACTCTCAAGATGAGATCCAAAGAGCTGTCACTATCAGTGAAGCAAGCCATCATTAGGTTGAAAAAACAAAACAAACCCATCAGAGAGATAGCAAAAACATTAGGCGTGGCCAAAACAACTGTTTGGAACATTCTTAAAAAGAAGGAACGCCCCGGTGAGCTCAGCAACACCAAAAGACCCGGAAGACCACGGAAAACAACTGTGGTGGATGACCGAAGAATTCTTTCCCTGGTGAAGAAAACACCCTTCACAACAGTTGGCCAGATCAAGAACACTCTCCAGGAGGTAGGTGTATGTGTGTCAAAGTCACCAATCAAGAGAAGACTTCACCAGAGTGAATACAGAGGGTTCACCACAAGATGTAAACCATTGGTGAGCCTCAAAAACAGGAAGGCCAGATTAGAGTTTGCCAAACGACATCTAAAAAAGCCTTCACAGTTCTGGAACAACATCCTATGGACAGATGAGACCGAGATCAACTTGTACCAGAGTGATGGGAAGAGAAGAGTATGGAGAAGGAAGGAACTGCTCATGATCCTAAGCATACCACCTCATCAGTGAAGCATGGTGGTGGTATTGTCATGGCGTGGGCATGTATGGCTGCCAATGGAACTGGTTCTCTTGTATTTATTGATGATGTGACTGCTGACAAAAGCAGCCGGATGAATTCTGAAGTGTTTCGGGAATATTATCTGCTCATATTCAGCCAAATGCTTCAGAACTCATTGGACGCTTCACAGTGCAGATGGACAATGACCCAAAGCATACTGCAAAAGCAACCAAAGAGTTTTTTAAGGGAAAGAAGTGGAATGTTCTGCAATGGCCAAGTCAATCACCTGACCTGAATCCGATTGAGCATGCATTTCACTTGCTGAAGACAACACTGAAGGGAAAATGGCCCAAGAACAAGCAGGAACTGAAGACATTTGCAGTAGAGGCCTGGCAGAGCATCACCAGGGATGAAACCCAGCGTCTGGTGATGTCTATGCATTCCAGACTTCAGGCTGTAATTGACTGCAAAGGATTTATGATTATTATTCTGTCCCATTACTTTTGGTCCCTTAACAAGTGGGAGGCACATATGCAAACTGTTGTAATTCCTACACCGTTCACCTGATTTGGATGTAAATACCCTCAAATAAAAGAAATGGACAGTCTGCAGTTAAAGCACATCTTGTTCGTTTGATTTCAAATCCATTGTGGTGGTGTATAGAGCCAAAAATGTTAGAATTGTGTCCATGTCCCAATATTTATGGACCTGACTGTATGTACAGAGCTGTGTCAACTGATGGCGCTATAGAAGTACTTGTAATATTTATTTACTTCAGGTACTTATATAGAGCTATCAATTTTCACAGCGCTTTACATATATATTGTACATGCACATCAGTCCCTAACCCTCAAGGGGCGTACAATCTAAGGTCCCTAACTCACATTCATACATACACATACTAGGGACAATTTAGACAGGAGCCATTCACCTACCAGCATGTCTTTGGAGTGTGGGAGGAAACCGGAGATACCCGGAGGAAACCCACGCAGGCACAGGGAGAACATGCAAACTCCAGGCAGGAGGTGCCGTGGCTGAGATTCAAACCAACGACCCGAATACTGCCGGGTGGAAGTGCTAACCATTTAGCCACTGTGCTGCCCATAAATAAATAAAATGATCTTTGTAAACAAACAAAAAAAAAGCAAAGATGTCCCTGGCAGCGACAAGGTTAAGCGGTACCCCATAATCACAGATATATGTGGGGGAGGGGTGCCCCCACATTCACATACCTGTGTGAGGGGGAAGGGGTGCTGTGTTGCCATGGCTGTGAGAACACAACACATACAGGTAACTCCTCCCCTCATGAGCTCCGAGGGGCGGGATTTACCCCACCAGTACCAAATACTAGAATCCCCCCCGGAACCTCCTACTTACCTCCCAGCCAGGTAGGTCAGCTCCTCTCCACTATGTACTATCAGGACTACAACCCCGCCCCTACACTTTCACTCACATGACCCACCACGACGTCACCTTTCCCCTTTGCGGCGCCCCGCCCAGAATGTCCACCGTCGAAATTCTTCCCTAAACGCCGTATCGCACTTTCCGGATCTCTATGGTTCCTACAATAAATACTCTTTGTGTTTTAATTTCCCAACTAGCCTTCCGTCCTTATACGTCTCCCCTATTAAATGCCGCCGTCACTTTTGTGATATTTCTATGAAAGACAGACTCCTGTTTGCCAGGTGCAAAGAAGGCGTTTATGGCTTCACGCCCGTACATGCGCACTGATTGGTGGTTGGCCCGAGGCGACTCATAGTTGGCTGTGAATATTGGCTCCCCGCTTGTACAGTACGCGCTCGCTGATTGGCAGGCTGCCATAGTCGGCTGTGAGTGGTCCAATATTGTGAGGCAAAACACTAAGAGAGTTGCTGATTGGCCACAGCGGAGATCACGGTCCAGGCTTCGTGTTCCCGCCAGAGTCTGTCAGGCAGTGTGAGAGAAAGTGTTGGAGAGCGATGGGGGGGACATCTATGAGGTGGCCAGACCCCGGATCAACACCAGCATGCTGGCCCGGTACATAGGGCAGCCCGTGTGCTTCGTGGGCCGTGTGGAGAAGGTTGGTTCCCCTCTCCTGCCTGTATGTCGTCCTATACATTCCCAGAGAGGCCCTGTCCTGGGTTCTATACTGGCGGGGCTGTGTGACACACTATACGGGGGTCTGCGGCTCATTCCCTTCCACCGGGGAACCCCCCCCCCTCCTTCCACCAGGGAACCCCCCCCCCCTCCTTCCACCAGGGAACCCCCCCCCCCCCTCCTTCCACCAGGGAACACTCTCCTCTTCCTCCCTTTCACCAGGGAACGCCTCGCTTCCATGGAGTACCCCTCCTCCTCCCCCTTCTTTTATGGGGGGGACCCCTCCTCCTCCCTTCTTCTTCTTACCTCTTCTTCCTCCATCAAATTTGTGGTTAAAAAAGAGGGGGGTGGGGGGGACTGACACCGCCCTCTACTGCCTGTTCCATGTAGCCGGAACAGCAGGCTGGCCACACACACGATCACTGTTGCGGTTTGATGTGTGGATAGTTTGAGTGGGCGCTTACTGTACCCTGTGCGGTCCCCCCCCCCCCTTCCTGACTGCAGCCTGAGGCCCCCTTGTACATTGCCTGTATTGGGGGCAGTCTCGGTGGCTGGTTGTCAGGAAGCATGGGCCCTATACTGTGTATTCCAGAACTAACCTGACAAAGGCTGCAGGTCCTTGATGTGCTGTGGTATAAGTGATCTCTCCCAGAGAGTCCAGGTCCCTGTTATGGCGTCCTGACCACCTGCCCTGCCAATGTAAAATGTGTGAAAGCAAAACAATCGGCAGACGATCCAATGCGGGGAAGTAAACCATTTGTTGTTTCATCACAGGTCCATCCTACAGGGACGTCCTTTGTGCTGTCCGATGGGGCAGGCAAGAGCACAACGGTGGAGTTATCAGAACCAGTAAGTACCCAGCGTTATGGGGAACATGTTCATCTTCAGTCATTTGGTATCGCTGGGTTGGCCTTTACTGCTTCTACATGGATGTCCATAGCTTGTGATCTGAGTACGATCTGTTACAGTGGTTGTACACCTCAGACATGAAATATGAACTAAGCATATCCCTCTATAGTGTGTACTTCGCTCAGTCCAGAGCACTAAATGTCATTTCTTTCTGCAGCTTCATTCCTCTGCTATTGGCATTAGTCACTTTTGAAAAGTTTTCCTGACTCCAGGAGGTAAAAGGTGACCGGGGAGGGAGCTCCAGCGCACACCTGTGTATGACAGTCTCCGCTGTATGAAGGGGGTGTGTCCCTTCTTTTCAATCGCTCTCCTCACTAAGTTTTTTTTTACTTCAGATTTCCACCCCTACTTTCTGAAAGCTCAGACAAGCTGTATACATTGTAGGCTTTGGGTGGATGTAGAGAAGAGAATACTGCAGATAAACTGGTACAACTGGTGTAGGAGGATTTGTTTCATCTGTGAATCACTTTAGGACTGTCACTTCACTGGACACACACACACACACACACACACACTGAGCCGTGTGTGTGTATATATATATTATGGTTTACAACCACTTTTTGCATCACACTCCATATACCATTTAATTGCCAGGACAGTTTTCAGCGCCGATAGTTTGACCATTACCCTGTCATGCTGCATTGTACAAAAAAAATGTAACTTTTTTTCTGGTAGTTATTATCCACTGAATTTTTATTTACCATATAAAAAATATTAATTCCGCTTTTTAAGCACACGCTCCAAGGTGATTTTATATTAACCACAATTTATTTTGAAAATCGACATTATTTCCCATACTTTTTTTTTTTTTTTTTTCTTCTTCAAAGCTGGATGAAGAATTATCTGGAATTATAGAAGTTGTTGGAAAAGTTACCCAGAAGGCAACAGTATTGGGCGTTTCATACGTCCCATTTCGGGAAGACGTTGGTTCTTTTGGTAAGTGGATGACTGATTTTTTTTTTTTTTTTTTTTTTTTTACGTATACAAACCTCTTATGCTGTCACGGCACCCCTGCATTTCTGTCAGATAATGCACCACTTTGCCCAAAACGTTGATGCAATTACAAATGTTAAGGCATTCTCATGTTTTATTAAATAATTTTGTTCAGTCCATTTTTGGAGTTGTGTGTAATGTCAGATTTGGCTTTTTGTTCCCCCCCCCCCCCCCTTTTTGTTTTTTTTGGTTTCAGACCAATACAAACAAAAGAAAAACATGAGCATGCCCAAACATTTGTAATTGCAACAATTTTCTGTCAGATAAAGTAGTAAATCTGACAGAAATGCAGGGGTGCCAATAGTTTTGGCCGTGACTGTAGAAATCCTCTTCCAAAATATCTGTTTCCTGTTTTGGAATGGTAAAGGTATAAAGCCTCGGCCTATTCCGCACACTGAATTGTGGCTGCTGTAGAAGCTGTAACACTGCAGTTTGTGAATGGTCTTCCCTGCTCATCGGATGTAAGCATGACAGGACATAGACATTCCAGGGTTTCATAAAGCAGGGCTCTCCAGCCTTTCTAAAAAGGGCCAGTTTACTGTCCTTCAAACTTTGGGGGGGGGGGGGGGGGGGGGGGGGTGCAGGCTGTGGCCACTGGGAGCAGAAAATATCTAGGTGTCAGTGGGAGTAAACCCTGCCCCATTGTTGGTCAGTGGGAGAAATTATGCCACACCTGCTGATAGTGGAGGGAATAATGCTCCGAGGGCCAAATACAAGCGAGCAAAGGTCTGTATTTGGCGCGTATTAGCGAGTTACTGCTTAAGTGAGGATGTAAATCTTTACCTGCACGTTAAAAAACAAGTGGTACCTCTGACGGGTTCTTTACTGTGTTTTGGGCACTGTGAGGCTAGAGTTTTGACAGCGAAGGAGGGAGGTTATCCTGTGACCTATTACATTGCAAGGGTTTGCCCTGGAAGTGTCTGTAGGTGGGGGGCAATAACTTAGCTGCAGTAGTGAGTGCTAATATCACCTTTTGGGTTTTACAGGAATGACTAGTGTACCTCATCCATATGCCAAATGTTTGGGTGCCGGACTATCCTATCTATAGGGGATCATTTCACAACAGTAGCTGTTCATATGGAGGTAGTCATTCTTGTTTGTGTGTGGGTTCCCCCCCCATGATTCTAAGAAGGCATACCACGTGGTTTTTGGATTAATGGGCACTGATACATGAGCAGATCTGCCCCACAATCACTATTTCAGTTCTTCCTAAATGTGTTCAGTACAGTTGAGATTGGGGCTCTGTGCAGGCAGCTTGTGTTCCTCCACACTAAGCCCCTCAAACCAGGTCTCTGGAGATGGTTTTGTAAACATGGGTACAGTCATGCTGGAACAGAAAGGGGTCCTCACCATACTGTTACAAGGCTGGAAGTAAATGAACAAAAATACCTTTGTATGGTATGGAAAGCCACAGACTGGCTGCTTCTTGTGGTCTGCTCATCTTGCAGAATGGCACCTTTGCTTTCTATGAAGGCCAAGGGAGAGTACCTCACACACCCGACCGATGGCAGCTTGGGCCCCAGTACCTCCCCTGAAACGGGGGACATTGAAAGGTCTGACAAGAAAGCTCAGCCATGTATTCTAAAAATGAGTTATACAAGTTTTTATATACAGTAGATGTGATGAGTGAGATTTTGTCAATCTCTTGTCTGCATTTCTCCTCCAGATCTGGGGCTTTATGATGAAGCACTGAAGATAATTCATGAGTATCCACAACATTATCCATTTGGACTTAAAGGAGCAGAATAATTTTCAATATTTGAACAAAGCAACATATTTCCTGTCTCCTATATGCTGCATCCTCCTAATTTGCTGCACGTTGGCCAAACCAGGTTGTCTGCTTATCCAGAGCAATATTATCCATGAACGCCAGACCCTCTGAAGGATGATTAACAGGATCTACTGGAAAATATCACCACCCCCCTTGTTTCTAGTCCAGCCTGCAATGTAGATGGATTGATTTGTAATATTTACAAATTGCCCACAATCACTATGGGATGTGTTCCACAAATATTAAGCTTTATCTCTTGCCAGGTACATCTTTGTATAAACATGCCATTCTTTTTTTCATTGATGTTTGAATATGCAACAAGCTTTGCTGATACTGAATTTAAGTAGTTTGTTTTTTTTTTTTTTTTAAATAAAATGAAGTAAATGGTTTGTTTCCATGGTGCTGCTGTGTTTTGTTTATCTGAAATACCATAGAAGTGTCCTTTTATGCATTAGAGGTGAATGATGTGAACCAGTAATGGGAAATGTGTGCTGTTCAGGCTACAAGGGAAAAACAATCCTGTGTCCACCACTATGAATGCAGGCCAGGGAAGGAGCTGCTCTCGGCTCCAAGCAACTGTGCACCTTTTTTCAGGCGGAATTTTAGTTTTCATAATAAATACAGGTGAAACTTAAAAAATTAGAATATCGTGCAAAAGTTCATTTATTTCAGTAATGCAACTTAAAAGGTGAAACTAATATATGAGAGACTCATTACATGCAAAGCAAGATAGTTCAAGCCGTGATTTGTCATAATTGTGATGATTATGGCTTACAGCTCATGAAAACCCCAAATCCACAATCTCAGAAAATGAGAATATTGTGAAAAGTTGCAATATTCTCTGCTGAAAGTGTCCCACTCTAGTTAGCTAATTAAGCCATAACACCTGCAAAGGGTTCCTGAGCCTTTAAATGGTTTCTCAGTCTGGTTCAGTAGGAATCACAATCATGGGAAAGACTGCTGACCTGACAGTTGTGCAGAAAACCATCATTGACACCCTCCATAAGGAGGGAAAGCCTCAAAAGGTAATTGCAAAAGTAGTTGGATGTTCCCAAAGTGCCGTATCAAAGCACATTGATAGAAAGTTATGTGGAAGGGAAAAGTGTGGAAGAAAAAGGTGCACAAGCAGCAGGGATGACCGCAGCCTGGAGAGGATTGTCAGAAAAAGGCCATTCAAAAGTGTTGGACTTTCACAAGGAGTGGACTGAGGCTGGAGTCAGTGCATCCACAGACGGATCCTGGACATGGGCTTCAAATGTCGTATTCCTCTTGTCAAGCCGCTCCTGAACAACAAACAACGTCAGAAGCATCTTACCTGGGCTAAAGAAAAACAGACCTGGTCTGTTGCTCAGTGGTCCAAAGTCCTCTTTTCTGATGAGAGCAACTTTTGCATCTCATTTGGAAACCAAGGACCCCGAGTATGGAGGAAGAATGGAGAGGCACAAGGACCCCGAGTATGGAGGAAGAATGGAGAGGCACAAGGACCCCGAGTATGGAGGAAGAATGGAGAGGCACACACTGCAAGATGCTTGAAGTCCAGTGTGAAGTTTCCACAGTCTGTGTTGATTTGGAGAGACATGTCATCTGCTGGTGTTGGTCCACTGTGCTTCATTAAGTCCAGGGTCAATGCAGCCGTCTACCAGGAGATTTTGGAGCACTTCATGCTTCCTTCCACAGATGAACTTTATGGGGATGCTGACTTCATTTTCCAGCAGGACTTGGCACCGCCCACACTGCCAAAAGCACCAAAACCTGGTTCAATGACCGTCGGATTACTGTGCTTGATTGGCCAGTAAACTTGCCTGACCTGAACCCCATAGAGAATCTATGCGGCATTGCCAAGAGAAAGATGAGACCGAACAATGCAGAAGAGCTGAAGGCCGCTATTGAAGCATCCTGGTCTTCCATAACACCTCAGTAGTGCCACAGGCTGATAGCTTCCATGCCACGCCGCATTGAGGCAGTAATTGCTGCAAAAGGGGCCCAAACCAAGTACTGAGTACATATTCATGCTTATACTTTGCAGAGGTCCGATATTGTTCTATGTACAATCCTTGTTTTATTGATTGCATGTAATATTCTCATTTTCTGAGATTGTGGATTTGGGGTTTTTATGAGCTGTAAGCCATAATCATCACAATGATGACAAATCACGGCTTGAACTATCTTGCTTTGCATGTAATGAGTCTATCTCGTATATTAGTTTCACCTTTTAAGTTGCATTACTGAAATAAATGAACTTTTGCACGATATTCTAATTTTTCAAGTTTCACCTGTAGAAGTGTTTTCCCTTCCTTTTTGCATCACAGAAGAGGGTGTGTTCACTCTGGACCACACCTCCCTCATTACAATGCTACCTTCCTCCTATCAGCTATATAATACAAGGGCCTGTCTGATTTGATACCAATTGAATGGATTATTAAGGTGTGTCGTCCTATTCCATAAATCTTAAGGAAATTGTACAGTCCGATTTGCATAGTGTCACATTTCCATGTAGCGAAGACTCGCATTCCTGCACACGGTTTTTTTTGTTTTGGTGTTTTTGGAGTGTTTTCAATTGTCATGTATAGGGCAGCCCATTCACTTGAACGGTGTGCCATACACGCTACAAATGCCCCAGAAAAAGTCCAGAAATCAAATAATTGGGACTGCGATTTACTCCCTTGAAAAGATTGCAGCACAAGGCTGCAAACAGTCACATTGAGCATCGACCTTCATAAGTCAGTGTGTCAAAAGACATTATGGCCCTGATTCACTAAGATGTGAGTCTATCAGCAGAGACTGACCATTCAGGCAGACTCCGGTCAATCAATCAGTCGTCTGACCAGCGTCTAGCAAGCTCATTAACGAGCGTCTACTGACTACTTTGCGATTACTAAATGTGGTATCCCGTCTGGCACATGTTTAGGTGCAATACCGGATATGTTCGCTAGATGGCGCACAAGCGCGGGCTTTATTAACATTGGCGTTTTTATGATGATGGCAAAAGAGAATCCTTAGAATGTAATAAATAGTACACCTGTATTAGAATTTTCTATTTTCTTCTATTTCTTTTTTTTGCTGTGTCTCCAAAATGATCAGGAAACTAATGCATTTACTAATGAATGTCATACATTCTGTATTCAAATGTTAAACATTTTCACACTTATATCTCAAATAATTTATATACTTCTAATTTCCCAATATAGTTATATATCTTCATTCTCTTTAATCACGTAACTATTCTATGGTAAAGACAAGTGCAGCGCTATAAATGCATGTGATCAATAATGAACGCATGTAAAAACCAAAAAGTGCAAAGAATTGCAACAATGATGTAATATTGTAAATGGTGCTAAAATAAGTTCATAGAATCATTCCTGAATAATGGAATGTCCTTCGTGTGAGAGTACCAACTCAGAGAGTGCCTATGAATGGCACGTGTGGTCTCTCCGTGACGGACAGTAGTGCATGAACTCGTGAAAGGTAAACCACCCTTGGGACTGGTCTACACTCACCAGAACAAAAGTATTAATGTGCATGGGTTATACACATCGCACATCTGGGGGTGCAGCGATATGCTGGCAGCTATGGGTTAGTCATCCAGCTCAATCCATCCATCAGGGTGGGTGCCCAAATGGTCCTGGGGAGGAATTAGCTCAGCCACAGGAGCCAGAAAGGTGCTCAATAATGTAGTACACTGTCACAGGGGTGGATGACCTTTCACGAGTTCATGCACTACTGTTCGTGGTTATATTTATCTTGTGTAATACCATTTTACTAGTCTATATCATTTGACCAGCGCTCGCTCTATCATTTTTAAACAATGTAACTATTCTACATTATAGCTCAAACTGTGTCTTCCACAGTGGTTTAGTGGTTAGAGCTCAGAACTTACAGCACTTGGGTCATGGGTTCTAATCCCAGTCATGGCTACATCCTGTTGTGGACCTTTTGAAATTATGTCTCAAAAACATGATTTATCAAGACATAATCCTATATAACATCAAGTCAGCATAGCCGGATGTTAAGGGTTAATTTGTCTTGGTTGGAAAGTCGAATGACCATCTAGCTAGAGAAATGTAATGGGTGAAGGGACAATATACTATTTTGAAGTTCTACAGGTGGTCAAACACCATTATTCAGACTTCAATAGCAGGTAAACATATACAAGGTCTGGACATGACAATAGAGGAACCAAACTGATTGTCTGAGAGCTTACCCAAACCTTGCAGAGTGTGATAAACCAACAGACCTCTGAAACTATCACAATATACTATTGTCCACCAAGGGTGAAAGTATTAAGAGTTGTTTACTGTGACTCCAATACAAGAGCCAGGCAAACAGAGAGTTTTTCCCTACACATAGAAAATGTTGGTTCTAAAACAAAGAAGTTAAATTCAGGACATTTAAAGCTAAAAAAAAATTGAATGTATCTAACTACAAAGATATACTACAAAAAACATGTTATAAAAGAGATGTTATAAAGAATAGGTTTCACACACCACCAAATATTCAGCAATGGGAACTATATATCACTAACTTGAGTATTGAGATGATGGAAAGTAAGATGTATTATAAACTAGCATTAGTTACATGTCTTATCAGGAAACAAACAGGATGGTATTTCAAGAAGGAATAACTGAATATACACCTATATTCCATGGTCCCTATTTAGAATATTATAGGTATGATCACTTCTATATCTGGAAAAAGCCGTATATTTAATCCCTGAAATTACCTTAAAATTCCACCCAAGGTATGAGTCATCTCAAATACTCAAATTGTTCTGTGATACATGACTGCCATCTGGCGGGCAGGTGAGAAATAGCTTATGTACACACATTTCTCAACTAGCCAATCAGGAAGCCTGGTGGGAAGGTATCTTAGAACAATGGATTAGTGGATATAAAAGCCCTTGTACCTTTCAAAAGGAAAAAACTCATCAAAAGAAAAAAGATCATCAAAAGAAAAGACCTCATCAAAAGAAAACCTGACTGAAGAGAAAGACCTGATTCTGAAGACATCTGAAGAGACCTCTCTATAACCCCTCTTCCATCCTTTCAAACTTCCTAAAACTTTACTAAATTTCTAAACCTCTGTCCTTATAACTTCCTACATTCTCCCACACTATTGAACTCTATCTCAATTTCCCCTGTGGTCATCATTCTAAAGGCGTTCCACTGCCAGCTAAATCCACGGGAGAGTTTCCTAGTCTGAATGCCGGGTGCGGTGAGATTGTTTATTTGATTTTGCATTACCTATTTTCTCTGTTGTGTGGAATCATAAAATTACCTTAGTGTATCACAACAATATTGGGTAGTTCGAGATATATGTGGAGAGATCCTGTTTTCCTGTTTCGAAATTGTGTGGTGTCAAATTATAATAGTTAGAAACCTTATTATTATGTATTACATTGGTAGGGTATATTTTTGATTGTGTGTACCAATATTCATTATCACCAGTCTTTTGCGTTTTTGTGTTAATATATATATATAATTTTTGTACATAAATAAATTTTTATATTTATCTATTATAAATGGCAAATTTATGTGTGTATGGTACGAAATCATATTGGCTAAAAGAATTCAAGGTATAATAATAAGTGGTGAATAAAATTATCAAGGTGTCCAAATTATTGGTTCACTAAATATTTGCCGTATTTTAAACGGCTGGAGGCACTGTAAATATTTCATCTAAGGGAAAAATAACCTCTAATAACCTTTAGGGCCAGTTCACACACACATGTGTGTTTCAGTTGCTTTTTCAGCATCACAAACGCACAGAAAGAAGGTTATAATGGTTGTCAATGTCATAGTTCACATCAGCGCTTGCATTTTCAGTGCATTGCAGGTGCTGTAAACAAAGCTGACCACGCTGCATTGTTTCTGCACAGAACTGTACTGGAACACATTGAAACGTCCTTGAATGTACTAAAACGCACATGTCCCTAACTACATTGAATACAAAGAAAATAGAAAAAAATAAGTGGAAGGGATACAAAAATGCAATGTAAACATATCCAAAACGCATCCAAAATGTACTGGAACACACTAAACATGCATGCCAAAAGGGCATGAAAAAAAACCCATCAGGAACACATCTAGACTGTTTCTATAGTGTGAACCGGCCCTTAGGACTTGTTTCACACCATTGGTGGTGCAGAAACGCATGCAAGAACACACATTTTCCCAGCACAGCAAAGAAATGCAATGCCCTATGTAGATGTGCGCAGGTACCATTATGATGAAAACGTTGTTGCACCTACACACGTCTATTAAAAACAGCCCCAAATACGCATGGCACCACACTAACTGTGCGGTTAGGTGCGACACACTTGAAAATAACATAAAAATAAGCCAACATGGCTAAAACATATCTTGAAAATATGGGGACTCTGATATCCGGCGACAGTCCGTTCACGAATGAGAAGCAATTCTGCACCCCTAAAACCAACATAGAGGGAAAGGGGATGGTCAAATTGCTGTGCTGCTTCCAAACCACCTCTGGCATGCCAGGGTCATCATTATGCAGGTCCTCGATGCCAATTCTTGCCTGCGCCCACAAAATATCCACTGGCCACAAGTGAAGGTGAGTGGAGGACGTGAAGGTGGATTTCTACCAGCTTCAACCGCAAGCAGTACCACTCCTGAAAAATGAGAGCAAATAATCATTGACACGTCATCATGACAGTCAATTTCTCAGTGCAGGCTATCTAGAGTGTCTTTTC
Source organism: Staurois parvus (assembly GCA_951230385.1). NCBI lineage: Eukaryota > Metazoa > Chordata > Amphibia > Anura > Ranidae > Staurois > Staurois parvus. Next base: position 8,782 of record CATNWA010002531.1, on the reverse strand, counting down.
CTTTTTAACCATTTCAAGAGTTCAAGGAAACATTCTTGGAGCATCTACAGTGTTTGGAAAGGCCAAAGGTCCCCCCCCTCCCCCAGGCACACTAATGCTTATGCAGGCCATAGGTGGGGATAAAAACAGCCGATTTTTCTTTTTTAAAAAATGAAAAATCGGTTGTTCAAGCGGCCGACGTTACCAGCAATGGTAAAACAAAATCGGCCGATTTTCATCCCGTCTACAGCCGGCAAAAAGTGTCCCTGCAGAGAGCTCCGCTATTTCTTTGACAGTTCTTTGACATTTATAGCGGTTGCAACAATGTATTTGTATCCATTTAGGATACAGATGTTTTTATTCGGAAACAAATAGATACAATGTTGCAACCGCTGTAAAAGTCAAGGAACTGTCAAAGAAATAGCGGAGCTCTCTGCAGGGACACTTTTTGCCATACTGGAATTCCTCTCATTTTTTCATCCTTCTTCTTCCTCTTCTTCTTCATCATCATTCTCTTCTTCTTCTTCATCATCATTCTCTTCTTCATCATCATCCTCTTCTTCTTCATCATCAACTCTTCTTCATCAATCATCCTTTCTTCTTTCATCATCCTCTTCTTCATCATTATCATCCTCTTCTTCTTCATCATCATCCTCTTCATCATCATCTCTTCTTCATCATTATCATCCTCTTCTTCTTCTTCTTCATCATCATCCTCTTCATCATCTTCCTTTCATCATCCTCTTCTTCATCATCTTTTTCTTCATCATCCTCTTCATCATCAGCCTCTTCATCAACATCATCATCCTCTTCTTCTTCATCATCATCATCCTCTTCTTCTTCATCATCATCCTCTTCTTCTTCATCCTCATCTTCTCTTCACCATCATCCTCTTCTTCTTCTCATCATCCTCTTCTTCATCATCATCATCATCCTCTTCTTCTTCATCATCATCTTCTTCTTCATCATCATCCTTCTTCTTCTTCTTTTTGTCTTCCTCTTGCAGGTCACTGCTCATGTGCAGATTTTTTATCAGTAAAAAATCGGCCGATTTTGCCCATCATTGCCGCGAAAATCGGCCGATCGGCAAATTCGGCTGTTTTTTTTTCCAACTTTACCGAAAAAAAAAAAAAAATCTGCCAAAATACCGAAAAACGGCCGAACAAATAGCCCACTAACGATCCGAAAATCGTCCGATTTTATTTTCGGCCGAAAAATCGGCCGATTTTCAACCCATCTATGGCCTGCATAAGATATGGTGTGGCCCTAGGGTCAATGTGTGTGTTTAGAATACTTCCAAAATGCACATACAAAAACACTCCATCCAAATGCATGTTCCATTTCTATAGCATGTTAAACAGAAGAATAACGCACTTACATAATGTTAACATGCGCAAGTAAAAGGACAAAATCCACATCCTTTATTCTGGCTTCACATACATGCATTGTGGTCTAACACCGCACTCCTGGGCAAATCACATGCAATTTTGTGTGCGTTGCAAATAGAGACAAACATTTTTTTTTTTTTGCACACCTCAAATTGCACCGCAATCCGGGCCAAAAATGTGCAGTGACCCTCTTTTTCAGGGTATGCACATGGGTGTGAATAGGCATGCCATCCAATTGGTGGCAAATCGCAATACGCTTTGTGTACCAATATTGGTGTGTTGGTTTGGTCAACTTCACCTAGAAAGCCGCAAAACAGCAGTGGCATGAAGGGGTTTCCGGTTGTGATGCGGTGCAGCGCTTGCACAGAAAACACTTGCAAAATTTTCAACATCGCATCTGTGTGACACCAAATGTGCCAAATGTGGCTTGACAAAGCACAGTGGTCAGTGCAGATTATTTTCAGTCCATGTTTTTTTACACTTTTCATTCACTGGTTTAACTCAGGTGATCGTGTAATCACAATTATCTCCGAGAGATCACATGCAGCCCCTCAACCCATCTACACTATCTCTGGAAATCTATACAGATCTCCTTGAAAAAATGTCTCCTCGATCTTCTTCGGAAAACAATTGTCCTTTTGTCCCCTCCACCTCCTAAACAGGGGGGGGGGACAGAGAAGACTTCTCCTTGATAACTAAAATCAGAGTAATTATCTGTGGCTTCATTCAACCATACAACCAATACTGCAAATGCATTGTACTGTCCAAGGCATTGCACACTAACGCATTGCACACTAGAAATGTCAAATGCGTTAGTGTGTACAGTGCATGAGTGTAAAATGCTTTAGTGCAGACTGCAATGGTACAAGGCATTGCAAGACACTGTTAATACCCCACTGTACAATGTAATACCCGTGTACCACCCCATGTAGACTGTAATAGCACTGTACACTGCCATGCAGGATGCGCAACGCACTTGCACACTGTGATACCGTGTACACCCACACATTGTAGACTGTAATGCACTGTACACTGTCAGGCAGGATTAGAGCAACGCATTGCACACTGTGATACCGGTACACCCACCACGCATCCGTACACAATGCACTGTACACTGTCATGCAGAGGGAGGCAGCAACGCATTGCACATCATGTGATCCCGTGTCCACCTACACATTGTAGCTAATGCCCTGTACAACTGTCCATGCAGGATGGAGGCAACGCAGTTGCACACTGTGATACCGTGGGACACCTACAACATTGCAGACTGTAATACCCCCCCCAGTACAAGTAATACCGTGTACACCCACACTTGTCCTACACTGTTCATGCTAGGCTGGAGGCTACGCATTGCACACTGTATGATAACGCTTCCACTGTCATGCAGATTCCTTCAGCAAAACGCATGTACAACTGTAATCACCATGTACACCAAAGACATTGTAGAATGTAATGTGCCTAGGATACGGCAGTATAACATGTCCAGATATTCAACCCCAGTATTAGTGCCATGAAGGCCTAGCTGTTGACTTATTTGGCGCGACCGCTAGCCGGAATAACGCTACCAACTGCATCTCAGGCAGCTCTGGGAGACGGGTGATCATATGATCATCCTGGCAGAAACGCGCTCTCCGTGATTGACTGTTGTCCTAAGGACACAGCTGATCACGGTGATGTGGTAAAGGCCAATCACAGCGGCTCATTTTACCATGTGACAGCCATGTCCAATGACACGTGATCATTCGCGGGGAGACGGAAATTGGAAATGCATTTGCCGGGTCTTGGCTGCACTTTCATCAGCGCTGTCAGAATGTGTGGAAAGTACTGACCATGAGAACCAGCATTATCAAAGCAAGGGGTCGGCCTCCGATGATCAGGTGCCCACCAGTGCCACCACGAACAGTTCCGCCCCCCTGTGGCCCAGCAGTGCCTACCCACCAGTGCGTCCTGCCTCTCAACGCACATCAGTGTTGCCTAAATTACGCAGTTTACATAAATGTTATATAATATAAAAGTCAGACTATTTTTTATTCATTATGAGCTATTTTGTGGTTTATCGAGCCAAAAAGTAACCAACACACAGCAGCAAGTCAAAGATACCACCCAAAGAAAGCTCTATTTGTCTGGGAAAAAACTGATACAAATTTAAGATGGGTACAATGTGGCATGACCGCAATACAATTGTCATTCCAAAGAATGGTAACAGCTGCAGATAGAATGAAAATTGGCCAGGACAGGAAGGGGGTAGGAGTACCCAGTAGGCAAGTGGTTAATATCATTGAACCCATCAATACCCAGGAGCTAATGTACAGATAAGTCGAGCATGTGCTACCAAGTGAGATTCTGCTAGGCCCCACCACAAAATTTACAATTACCTGTCCCCTCACATGTTATAAACATATTTTGCAATGGCCACACTTACTTTACATATAAGGATCATCTCCTCAGTTGAGAAACTGTGCTCTCGCCATGTCCAAATGCGCCAATACTAGTTATCAAAATTTTCCAACCAACACAAAACCTCCAACCCCCTCTCTCATCCAACTTACCACTCCCCACAACCAACTTCCAGGGTTCCCGTCATTTATTTTTATGCGCAGCGCACGTGATGACTGGCTTCCAGGATAGCCGTTCATGCGCCATTGCGGAACACTCTTTGGCGACTTGTTTGCGAGTTGCGGCATATCAATGCGCGGCTATGATAGCTTTCGCAAATGTGTTTTCTTATGGATTTGTATTTATTAACCTTGGCTAATATTTGTTGCCAAAGGCCAAACATCAAACAAAGTGTGGGACTATTTTATTGTACTGGAAAATCAGAATGGTTAGAAACCTGTAGCTGCTGGCACAGTGTATGGTCGACATCTTGACATTAGTACATAATATTGTGGGTTCTGCAAGTGGGTTTTCTTTTTTTTTTTGGTTGTTGAAAAAGCCAGTTTGAAGTTTTACACACACTTGCATATTCACGCTCTGAACAAGGCTACATTTGAGCAGATGATCTAAGTATACACAAAGTAACTATGATGGTTGTTCATATATGAACATAAAATAAACACTAAAACATCGGTCAAACATTTATGATCCAAAATTAGTATCTTATCATTGTATTTCGGATCAGCAGGAACAAGTAGGCGGGTACAGGCATTATCTTCGGTGAGTGCACAAAATATGATTGATGTGCAAAAATAAAACATTCCTGCTCATCAGAGAGCTTACAATCTAAGATACTTCTAGTGAACTGTGTGTGCCTCAGTTATAGCAGGAAACAATGGGGAGATGAATCAAGTAACATTTTTGCGTGACACATAGGATGTACTTACACAATCACTTAGTAGGATGATCCATTCACCAAAAAAGTTCTACAGATCAAAATATCAAGAAAACACAAAGCATTTGATAAAAAACCCCTCCCCCCTCTACAAAACCCCCCCCACCTCTACAAATCCCCCACACATACATTTGTCAGCGGTTTGTCAGAAAAATGATTGGAGTCAAATAAGCAAGCAAAATTAAAACAAGAGCAAATTTTAAACAAAAAGATTGACATGTTGAGGTTTTAATGCAAAAGAAAAAAAAAACAATCATTGTGCAATAAACACCAAAACACTTTACAAAGGGCCCAAAAATTGCAAAATTTCCAGCCCACTTCCAAACAACCAGTGGTGTTGGGCAATTCAGCACAAAATCTCTTCTTCCCCCCAAACCCTACAAGCAAGGACTTAGTCCCCCCAAAAACCCCCCCCTAGTAAAAGGCCAAATATTTCCCCAGGGCCTCTTTATGTGGCTAGGTTGTTTTGGAGCAAGCCCAAAAAAGGCCCAAAAACCCAATTAAGCCAAAACCCCCCACTGACTTAATTTGGGGCGTGAAGTGTTTTTACCCGAGAAAACCGCTTCCTCCTGAAAAAACCCTTGTTACGGGGCCCCCAAAAACAGAAAGTATATACTGAAAAAGTAGTGTGCAGCATACAACAGAACATTGACAGGGATGTGAAAGGGAACCCCCAATTGGAACCTTTTTGCTACATGGTCACAATTCCCCCAGATTCTCACATGAAATTAAAACAGTCACGGGCCACATCTGTATGCAAAACTGAAAATGACAATCGTTTGACATATGGTGAATTTCCCATCAATTGGTAAAAAACCCCCAAAATCAAAAAATCACCAAACATTACCTCGGGCAAAGCTGTTTACAAATCCTCGCCCCTTTCAGTAAAGTTTACCATTTTAATGCAATTTTCAAAACATCTGAAACCCGATCTCTATGAAATTGCCACTAAAGTAGTACATGTACTACTATAGAAATCAGTGTTTGAAACGCACCCCTGGGTCACTCTAATAGCAGCAATAGGGTGCGCCTTTGCGACATTTACAACTTGCATGTTTGTGCAAAACAAAAATGCCCAAGTCCCCCTAATGTGCAGCTTTTGGGGGCATTCATATTTTTGTGGTTCAAACTTGGTCGGGGCCGGTAATAACAAGTAATGAAACAATATTTTCTGCAATTTGCTGAGAGATCGGTGTCGTTTTTCTTTCAAATTCACTTGAAATCACCATGTACCCCCCACTTTGAAAACATGCAATTTTATGCAAGTTTATGAGTGCTGTGGTGTCAATAAAGCACTTGAAATTGCTTTATGTGACGGGTTTGCCCCCAGTAATTTTTTGAATTTTTCCCTGCAATTGGGGACAGGGGCTTGCAAATCGAGACCCAAGTCGCACCCCTTTTGGCCCCTGTAGGCTCGTTCACATCCAAATTGGATTTTGAACCGTGCAACTTCACTTAAGTTGGGCAATTCCGCACGGATTGATTGGGGCAGTGGGTTGGACCCCGTAAAAATTGTGTGCAATTTCCAGCAAAGAGCAACTGCTGGCCCTGCCAATCAATGACAAGTCACACCAGGGTTGTTTTCGGTGCGATTTGTGTTTACTGGGTACCCCGTATTTGGGTATAATGAATGGAATGTGAGTGTATTAAAGTACGCCATTTGTTGGCGAGAGTTCAAGGTATTTGAAATTTTGGGCCCCTTTATTTGCAATTTTAAAATTAGATAAATTAAAAAGCAATTAACACAACTGAAAACCAATAGTTAGTAATTCTCTAGAAAACACGTAAAATTGGCAACTTAAAAAAGTAATTTTCAATTTCATATATTGGGCGAAGCAAAAATCAACAAAAGGGAAAAAAATCTTTGAAAGGGGTGCGGTACCCGCCCGCTGGGATAAGGGTTGCTATGCATTTGGGGGGGAAAAAAGCACGCCAGGGTTTTTGACAAGTTTTATGTGTGGATTCCCAAACAAGTCTTTTTTTCTCTGCTCACTCTTCTGAATGTCTTCTTTTTCATCTTCAGTATGTAACTCGCTCACTCTTCTTCGTCTCATGGGTCGCTTTTTTTTTTTCTCTCCAGCTCTTTGTTGCCAAATCCTTTACAAAAGTGGGTGGGGTGTAAGCCTCTTATCAAAACTATTAGGTCCCCCCCTTACCTTATCCCTTTTAGGACATTCACAAAGGGCAGCTTTGAAGGTGTTTCAACAGACAAGGCTATTCTAAATTTCCCTTTTAGGGTTCATTTAGAAAAAGCAAAAATGTTGCCAGAACATCTTTTGAAGAAGCCACACACGAGATCATGCTACTTTCCCTTTCCGTGGGGGGGATTCAAACCGACAACCCTAGAGTTTGAGGCGAGTGCTAACAAAAAAAATCCCGGAGCTACTTGCTAAACCAGTGATTTCTGTGCTTTTTTTTTGAATCAATTCCCGGTCCCGGGCAAGGGCAGTGTAAACCCAATATCTCCAATGTACCTGTTGTGCTATGTTGCCAATTCAGAGTATGTTGGTTTTATGTACCCAATACAAAGGATTGCAAACTAATACAGGCGTACCTCGGGTTTCCAACGCCTCAGGGAACGTCATATTTGGGTAAAAAATGCCAAACATTTCAGTTCATTGTTCTGTTTACAAATGTTTGAAAATTTGGTATGGGCATGGGCCGGTATGGTTCGGAGGGGGGGGGGGCGCTCGCTCGTCCCCCCCCTTTTTGACCTGCCGGGCTGCATGCTCGGATAAGGGGGCTGGTAGGGTATTGAGGGGGACCCACGCTGTTTTTTTTTTTAAATTTCAGCGTGAGTTCCCCCTTTAATATCCATCCCGACCCGAAGGGCTGGTAAGGGGTAGAGGGGGACCACGCGGTTTTTTTTTTTTTTTTTTTTTTGGGCCTTTATTTTTACATTCAGCGTCAAAATAAAATTATCTAGACCTTGAAAAAGTAAAATCATTCGAAATAATTTTAAAGTTAAAAAAACAAATAAACCTAGAAAAAGGAAACAGTTAGATTCATAAGATATGCGGTGTGTTTTTAACACGTAGTCAAAAGCCGAGGGGCCGGCTGTCAGAGGAAACCACAGTAGATTCATATTTGCAGTGGGAAAGCAAACGCCCATGGCAGAAGTCTAAAATGTGTTCGCCATGCCATTGTATTGCCATAACATGCAGGGCGCTAGATTTTTATGTTCGATTTCCTTGAAAAAAGCGATTTTTAAACATTCTTAATTTTTTTTGAAAAGCAGATATTGTTTTAAAAATGAATCCTGAATTTCAAGCAATTTCAAGGAACAAGGTCTCTGCAGTGATTTTTTAATTTTTTTTTTGACGTGCTTCTTAGAAATCTGCTTTTGTGAGTCGTTCGGGGTGTTCTTTTTGTAATTTGATTGGGCATCTGCTTTTGGGCTTGGTCAATAGGAATTAGGGTTTCAGGGTAAAAAAAAATGGACGCCCATGAAATTTTGGGTTTAAACCCCTAAAAATGCGACGCCCAATAGTGAATCGGGTATTGTGTCCATGGGGGATTATTTTTTTTCCACAAATTTTGGAAAAAGACAAAAAAATTTTTTTTTTTTTTTACACAAAAATTTTCATTTAATGATTTATTTCTTGCCAACAATGGGTATTGTGGAAAATTTCACCCAAAAAACTTCTGCTACTTCTACGGGATGAGGATACCACACGTTGAGACTTTTTGGGAGCCCCAGCCACATACGGAGCCCGAAATCCAAATTGGGCCCCTTTGAAAAGGGAAAGGGGCGTAACTTTTTCATTTCACTTCCCCACTACCTTCACAGTTTTGAAGGCCCCGAAATGCCGGGTAGCACCCAACCCCCCAAAAACCCCCTTTTTGGAAAGTAGGGAAACCCCAAGGGAATTTTTAAAAAAGGGGATGGTAAGTATTTTGCAGATCTCATTTTTTCCTCACAAGGTTTTGAAATATAAAAAAAAAAAGAAAAAAAAATGTTTTTGTTTTCTTTCTTCTTTTCCAAAAAATTTTGGCAACAAATGAGACTGCAAAATACTTACCTGTTTCTTTCAAAATTTCCCTTTGGGGGTTTTACTTTCCAAAAAAATTGTCATTTTGGGGG
>CATNWA010002530.1:0-23461 GCA_951230385.1 Staurois parvus | reverse complement strand
GCGATGCTCTGCGGTGACTTTGTGATGCTCTGCGGTGACTTGCGATGCTCTGCGGTGACTTTGCGATGCTCTGCGGTGACTTGCGATGCTCTGCGGTGACTTTGCAATGCTCTGCGGTGACTTGCGATTAGTATCGTGAACTCTCTGGATGCAACACGTGGTCTCTTGATGGATAGCGGTGCGGGCACTCTAGCTCTGGACTCTGGCCCTCCCCCCATGCATCTCTTTCTCTCTCTAGGGGTGCAGGAGGTTTGGCGCTCTTTCTCTGACTGTTTTGCCTTTGCCGTTATGCCACTTTAAGAGTCGTCTGCAGTCTGACTAATGCACACGTGCTATGGCCTGTACTGTTGTTCCGCTGAGGTGTCTCCGCATGGCGGTATATGTTGGCGCTCTGTTTCTCTAGTGTACTCTTTACTGTGCAAGTTGAGGAGTGCTGTTGCTTGACCTCTGAGGGTAATAGTTCCACTGTGGCAGGCGCAGCACCCTTTGGTGCCTAGTGCGCTGTGGTATTAGAAAAATTATGCAATTGCTGTTTCTTTGTTTAATTAGACTGACTTTACTCTGTAATTCCTCCAATGCCGCTCTATGGATGCAGTAGGTTTAAAGAGCACACCGAATACTTTAGTTAACTTTTTTAATAACTTCAATCTTCTTCATATAACTGCTTACAATGGCTTGTTTCATTTATCATACAGTAGCTTATTTCTTTATATTACAGTGGTTTGATTTGATAGCTTGATAAATTTGTTAGATTCGGTAAATTTGTAAGTTCGATTCGATAAGTTCGTTATATTCGTTCGTTCGTTCGTTCGGTGGAACTACAAGTAAAACACACACAACAGTTTCAACACACAGATCTACCTGCACTGCCAAACAATAGAGGAACACACAAGTGCATTAAATACCTATTTGGCCTGCTCTGCCTCCATAAAGCTCTTCTGATTGGAACTGTCTGTTTCCTCTTCTGTCTGGTGAGCATGTGTCTCTAGAAAATCCTAGCAGGGAGTTTTACACAGGCATAGATGTGAAACTGGCTGGGATTGGTTAAGGCTCTGTACAGTATAAGGCTGTCTGTGATTGGCTCATCTTTAACTAACTCTTAAAGGCATATTTTCCTTTTCTGCTTCTGCTAACACAATGAATATATAAATGTCATATAACAATCAAAGACATAAATTACAGCAATGATTTTGCTTTTGGCTTTAACATATGCACATATATACTGTACTGAGGTTATTGTCAGGTTTGGTATACACGTATATGTGAACCATATTAACAACCTAGGACTGGTCTTAGCTGGCCAGCTACAAGGGGAGAGAGAGGGGAAGAGAGAGAGAGATAGGGGGAAGAGAGAGAGAGAGAGAGGAGGGGAGAGTGATAGGGGAAGAGAGAGAGATAGGGGAAGAGAGAGAGAGAAGGTGAGGTGAGGGGAGAGAGAGGGGGAGAGAGAGAGAGAGAGAGGGAGAAAGAGAGAGGGAAGAGAGAGAATCATATATTTATATATATATACATATACACACATACACACTTATTGACTCTCTCGCTCTCTCATTGGGGGGGGGGTGCAAAATTTTTGTGTTGCCTAGGGCAGCACAAAGTCTAAATACATCACTGCGCATAGTAACCTTCCACTTGCACAGGGGGCCACTAGCACCACCAATATATCAAGTAACGGTCACCACACCAGAGCCACAGAAAAAGGTATTTAGTGTAGTAATTTATTTGTAAAATCAGCTTCTATCTATCCAAAAAATCCATACACCAAAGTTTACAGGTATATCAGAGTGTAAGTTTTTAGGCGCTGTACTTATGTTTTCACAATCATTAGATTACCTTCTGCTGAACGGGAATGACCACAGATGAACCAGCCATATTTTGATTCATCCCCAAAGCTGTAGTGGATGTACAGGAAGACTGATCAACCCTGATAAAGCATGGTTCAATTTGTTCCAGTATGAAAAGAATTGGTCCCTGATCTCATAAAGATACTCAGTGGATCAACAATCTATGCTGTTATTATATATAAAATATTAATAGCCTGTTATATTTTAACTACATATTTAGACAGACACATTTGACTCTCACTAAAAGGCCATTGTCTTGATTCCAAACACCTCTTCCTAAACTGCCATGCAGTGTAAGTCCCCTTTCAGACGGGGCGGATCTGTCAGCGTAATCCGCCTGCTAAGCAGGGGATCTCTCCGTTGATCCCCGCTGAGCAGGCAGATGACAGGTCTCTGTCCAATCTGAGGTGCAGAGCTGACACAGACACTGCCCGCTGATTTCAATGGGACGGTCGGATGGAAACGGATTGCCTGCCCGTTTCTACCCGATTGTCATCCGATCCAATCTGCTGAACATCTGATCCCCATCTGTCTGTTTTTGGCATACAGGATTGGATCAGATGCCGGCAGGTGTCAGCGGACTATGTCTATAGAAATCTATGGATGGAACGATCAGGTCCGCTTGAAGAACGGACAGGCGGACTCCATCAGTCTACTCGTGTGAAAGGGGCCTAATGGATCAAGTCAAAGCTTCCTGTATGAGCCAAGCTCTTTTCCTTCTCTGGGGACTGTATATTTTTCCCTGCTCATCTTCTTGAGCAATGGTCCCCTCACCGCCTCTGGACTTCTCCAGCCTGGGGAGGCTATAAGAGAACCCAGTAACTGTAAATGTTGCCTCCACCAATAGGAGGAGTCCACACCATACAGGCAATGACATGGATATCCAAAGCTGAAACCCAGAAGTAAACAGAAGTGAGAAGGGCTTGGCTTAGCAGCACTTTGTGACCATGTCTTCAGGTAAGTATAATGGACATGTAGATTTTTTTTTAATACCAGCTCTTAATAAAAGGATAAGTTCACCTTTTAACAAAAAAAAATAATAAATGCACATTTTTTTTTTGTGCAGGTAAAAAAAATACGCATGTAGTATTTTTTGTTTCTGAAGCCTGTAAAGCAGTGCAGCATCAGCAGATTGCTAGTGCCATGCAGGTCTCCTGCAGACCTGTCAGTATATCTGTGTGCTCATACTTCTCGTACCGGGAGGCAGATATGTAAAATTTGACAATTTGACTTTTAGAACTAAAGGCAAAACATTTTGATTCATCTTGGATAGCGAAAGGGAGGGATAGAACTCATTTTTTTTTCCAGTTTTCTCTTTCCATCCATGTTCTGTTGGGGAAGGAAGTGAGTTATCATCAGAGTTGCCAGAACTAGTGTCCTCAGGGTGTGCCTACCTGGGTAAACAACATAAGTGCCACCTTCGAGAAGCTGCTGGATGTCTGGGTCCTCATGTTCTTGATGATCTCTCAGCCTTTCAGTAAAGCATCAGCAGTCCTGGATATCACAATGATGACCTTGCATACAGCATAAACTCTCACCCAGTCTATGGACAGCCACAGTTCATCCACAGATTATCTGGGGCAACCATTGTCAGGTGGGCTCCAACGCATGGCAGCAGAACACAGGTGTTGCAGCTCAGGCTCTTGGCTTTATTCTTCTTCTTTGCATCCTGCAGCCTCTCCAGTGGCACAGTACACCGTCCTACCTCCTCAGCCTTGCAGTGCTTTCAACTCCAGAGCACCGTGCTCTGCACCCACAGCTGGTCACAGGAGCAGTGGCCTCTGGGCGAGTTTGAGGTAACACTCCGCAAACCTTCAGTAATATGAGAAGAATTCCAGAAAGAACCTCAACTCAGTTACATTTTAGTGCCTTGGCCAGGAGGTTACAGCCTCCAACTTCTTGGGGTCAACGGCCTCCCTTCAGTGGAGACGACATGTCAGTTATAAGTAATAGATAGTTTTAAAAAAAAACTGACACTTTTCATGGAGTCTCTTGAAGACCAGCTCCAAGTGCTCCTCGTGTTCTTTCAATCTAAGTACACCAGCACCTCAGATTCATGTCTGTTAGTCCACTCCATCCGATGCTGAGGCATTCATCAGATGAACCACAATGGGCAGATGAAAATGGTCTTCTCTCTGTCTTCAGGGTGCATGGGAATCTGATTATATCAACTCTTTAGGTCCAACACACTGAACCACTTTGCCCCACACAAACATTGCACAACATCTTCTATCAGCTGAGTGGTATATTGGATGTTCCTTTTTTGAGGGTTTAGTAGTCAATGCACATCCTTAGGAAAGCATTCTTCTTGCATCATTATTATCATGCAAGCTTTTCAGGTTCTGTTGTAAGATTTTGCAACTAAATAATCTTACTTCATAAATTTAGGCCAACATGTATTCTGCTACACTTCTTCGGTAAAAATAACCCAAATCAATGTATACTATTTAGTCTGTGCGAACGTTACAGAGTCTTGAACTATGGTATATACTGTATATGTAAATTGATGATCCTGATGTACTGCCTGCCTATTTCATTTCTTGAGAAGTTATTTCTCACACACAGCATAGGCATACTTACAATTTCACCCCAAAACACATGCTGTTATGCCTCCCAAGTAAGTGCCAATCTTTTTGACAGCCTAGACACATAGAAGGGCCCAAAATCCTTAAGAGCACCTTTGAGCTTTTAAGGAGCATAAATTACGAGTCCTGAATTTCTAGGACAGGAGAAACACCCACTAAATGACCCCCTTTTGGAAAGCAAACACCCAAACGTATATTCTGAAATGCTTAGTGAGTCTTTTGGAAATTTAATTTTTGCCACAAAGTTGTCAATTAATAAGATATTTCTAACACACACCATAGGCATACTAAAAATTACACCCAAAAACTCATTCTGCTACTCCTCCAGAGTATACCACATGAGCTTTTTTTCACATCCTAGCCACATAGAAGGGTTCAAAATCCAAGGAGCGCCTTCAGGCTTTCTATGTGCATAAATTACACCTCTAATTTTCTCACTAGCTATCACATTTTTGGATGCCCTGAAGTACCAGGACAGTGGAAATACCCACAAATGACCACATTTTAGAGAGTCAATCGAGAAAAAAACTCTCCCTAAAATTGGGATTTTTTTTTAGGCAATATATAAACAAAGGTTTAAAAAAACAATTAAGAATAACTTTTATGACAGAATATCTAACAGGTAACTGTGACGGAAGAGGTGGGCAAAGTTAAAGTCTCTACAGCACCTCTAGCAGGATGACAATGGAGGGAAGGCCTTAATTGAGTTTAGGGACATTCTGGATAACAATGGGGGGAATGTATATTAAAGGAAATACAGTAATTGAATTTGTTGTTGTAAACAGGAGGGCAGTGGGGAGGATATTACATTTGGGCAGAAAAGCAGGTCGGACAGGATGGTCAAGGAAACACAGTAATTAGATTTGCAGCTGTAAACGGGATAACAGTTGGGAAGAACATACATTTGGACACAAACCAGGATGGACAGGGAAGGAAACACAATAATTGAATCTGTAGCTGTAAACAGGATAACAATGGGGAGAATACACTAATTGAATTTGGGACCTTTTGTGGAGGGGTGCGTTAATTACAGCTAGGGGCCTTTGGCACACAGGAGTAGAATACTAATTGGAGGATGCTCTTCCTATGGCCAGGAGGGATTAAAGGAACAAGGAATTAATAACTGGGAATTAAATAACTGGGCTGGCAGAGCACTCATATCGTGACACTCCGGATCATTAAGCAAGAATTAATAATTGGCCGGGCCCTTATACCGTGACACTCCTCCCCCTTCCATTTTACAAGTGCCAATAAGGAGACCTCAACAGGTCTCCTTGGAGGCACTTGTGGGGTGTTATCACTTCTCCATCATCTTCTTCCGCGTTCTGGTCCTCCACTGCTGCTGCTGCCACTAGTCAGTGTGACGGAAGCGTAGGCAGAACAGAACGCACAAAGAAGATGTCGAACACACAAAGCTTTATTGAACTATGAAAGAAACTCAATCAGGACAATTCATCGCACTCCGCGATATGTGGCTTGTAGGGACACCCACAGTAAGCGGGCTCATGGGGCTCAACGGGGCTCTGGCTGTGGAGGCTGCCCTCAATACAGTTCCCATACAGCATACTAGGGGCAACATCAGGTTCAAGGGGATTCAACGGGTGGTCTGTGCGCACACTAGGGACAGTTCATGGCACGGGGGGGTCTGTGCGCACACTAGGGACAGTTCATGGCACGGGGGGGTCTGTGCGTAATGTGACTTATCCCAGCATGGCAGCCTGTGGGCGTACGGAGGTTGCGGGCCTACGGGCACATGGGAATGCCAGGGGGGATAGCTGGGGCTACTGACATTCCCTCTCCACCAAAGGGAAGCCGTGGGGTTCTTCCTACACCCCCTGGGTCAATTGGCCTGCATGTGTCCCCTCTGTTTGCAAGTGTGACATCGGGGCTGGTGGGTCCTTCTGGTACCCCTCCACCTGTTTGGAGTACTGCGGGAGGCTCCCCAAACCCTTGGGTCTGCAAGAGGGGTTACATGTGGCCGTACATAGCTAACAGGATAAGCCCTCGACAACTGGGGGTCTGGCCTCAACTCTGTTCTAGCCTTTGATTCGCCCCCAGATAGTGGTTCTGGGTCCCCCTCTCCAAAAATTGGCAACCGAGGTCCCCAAGATCGTTTCGCAGTAGAATGTTGGCCGGCAGGCCTGGCATTACCCCAACCAGGGCAGGTTTTTCCCCAAACCCGCATTCTAGCTGAACCATAGCCCCCGGGATATGTTTACTGGCACCCCCCCCCCCCCCCGCGCTAGCGCAATAGAAAAGTCAGGGTCCTTTTTGCTCACTGCGGGATCTAATACGCAGGGGTCACCAAGGGTCAGGAGCGTACCTGTGTCGCTAAACCCCGTATCTTGAAAACCGTTGCCGGTGTCCGTTCGGTGTCCGTCCACCCGCACGGCCTGCAGGTGGCGTTGCTTCTGGGCGGGGTAGGTAGCCCCCGAGGGGTGGACACTGTAGACTCCCCGGGGGTCGTTGGCTTCTGGGGGGTTCATCCACTCGCTGGGAGGCGGGGGCAGGGGTTCTTCTGCGTGATGTAGCTCCAGGTAGTGGACCGGACGGTTGAAACGACAGCTTCGGGAGGTGGGGCAGTTGGCTTGGAGGTGCCCCGGCTGATTGCACCCGTAGCAGCGGCGGTCCATGGGTGGCCCTGTGAACCGGGCTCTGGGTGGCGGAACTGTGGGGTTGGCAGTGGTAGGTTGCGGGGCCCTTGGTGGCTCAGGGGCCCGCCGTTTCCAATGGGGCTTGATGGCCAGGATCTCGTCGGCCAGGGCAGCGGCCTTCACAAGGGTGGTAGGGGTTCTTTCTCTTACCCATCTGTGCACCTCCGCCGGGCATTGGTTGTAGAATTGCTCCTTCAAGAAGGCCTGAAGGATTTCTTCTGCAGTGCGGGCCTGCTCCCCTTCTAGCCACCGCTGACAGGACTGCGCCATCTTGTGTGCATACATTCTGTAGGATGGCTCAGCATGGCAGGGAAGGTCGCGGAAGTGCGCCCGGTGCGCTTCTGGGGTCACCGCATAGCACTCTAACACAGTCTTTTTGACCAGGGCGTAATCCCGGCTGTCTTCGTAATCCAGAGTGCGTTAGGCTGTGGCCGCACCCCCTTCTAGCAGCCCCACGAGGTGCCGTAGCCGATCTGTGCTTGGCACCTCCATGAGCTGGCACTGCTGCTCAAAGTCCTGAAAAAATCCCTCCACATCCCCAGTGCCTTCATTGAAGGGCTTAAAGTCTTTGCGGCTGACCCGGGGAGAGGGTCAGCCCGCGGCCCTGGGGCTGGAAGGACAGCTTAGATCACGGCGGCTCCCTTGGATCTCTCTCTCTCGCTTGTCCTCTACTGTAGCATCCTTCCCCAGGAGGGCCATCTCTTCCTCCACCCGGGTAAGCCAGGGGTTTTTGGACCCTGGGTCATGGCGTGCTGGGGAGGCTGGGGTTGGTCTGCTCTCCTACCTTGTTAGGGTGTCTTGGGGGTCAGCTTCCTCAATGGCTGCGACCAGATCATCTTTGGCTAGGCCCCTCCAGGCAAGGGCCAACTCCTCAGCCCTTTCCTGCAGGCATGATATAGTCCACTTTCTGTACTCGCTGGGCCGGGCCTGGCCCGGTATCAGTTGGCTTTCGCTGTCTGCCATCTCACTTAGTGTTCTGATCCCACCGCTGCCAACCAGTATGTGACGGAGGGTAAGCGGGACAGAACACACAAGGCAGACAGCAAACACTTAAAGCTTTATTAAAACAGACAACAGTCACTCAATGGGGAGTAGTGCAGAGAGAGAGCCCAATATACTTGTAATCCAGCCCCGGTGGGCAAAGTTAAAGTCTCTACAGCAGTTTGTAATCCAGCAGGGAGATAAGAAGAAGTTCATAAACAGGTCAGATAACACAGGAGAAGCATACACTTACGCAGAGCTGATGTGATAGTCCCAGATAGAGCTGGCAGCGTCTCAGGCAGAGCTGGTGTGGTGGTCTCAGGCAGAGCTGATGTGGCTTCTGGGGTCCCCCTTACTCCAATGGGGCTCAGGCAGAGTCCAGCCGCAGCTGGATCCCTCAGTGGCTGCACAGCAGAATGGAACATCGGGAGAGACCAACACTGACCTCTTAAACCCCAGGGCAGGACGAGAGGTGGAGGGGGGTCATTAGCAGGATGACAATGGAGGGAAGGCCTTAATTGAGTTTAGGGACATTTTGGATGACAATGGGGGGAATGTATAGGAAAGGAAATACAGTAATTGAATTTGTAGCTGTAAACAGGAGGGCAGTGGGGAGGATATTACATTTGAGCAGAAAAGCAGGTTGGACAGGATGGTCAAGGAAATACAGTAATTAGATTTGCAGCTGTAAACGGGATAACAGTGGGGAAGAATATACATTTGGACACAAACCAGGATGGGCAAGATGGACAAGGAAGGAAACACAATAATTTAATTTGTAGCTGTAAACCGGATAACAATAGGGAGAATACATTAATTGAATTTGGGACCTTTTGTGGAGGGGGCACGTTAATTACAGCTAGGGGCCTTTGGCACACAGGAGTAAAATACTAATTGGAGGATGCTCTTCCTATGGCCAGGAGGGATTAAAGGAACAAGGAATTAATAACTGGGAATTAATAACTGGGCTGGCAGAGCACTCATATCGTGTCACTCCGGATCATTAAGCAGGAATTAATAATTGGCCGGGCCCCTATACCTTGACAGTAACACATAATAATTTTCACATGTCAATCAATTATTACAAAAAGAAGTTTGCCCTGCTAGCGATGTGTCCTGCTATGCATTCCTAATTGATTAATTGGAAATACCCCCACCCAACTCAGTATAAATTTAGGCCTTCCTTAGGGGAGGCACAGCCAGGTGCAGCACAGCCAGGGGTAGCATTAGCAACTATCATCTTGGCTAAAGTATTGATCGTGGCTTAAGTATTGAGCATTTCACTCTGCACTTCAGCGAATGCACAAAGCGAGAAACCACAACAGACAACTTCAAATACTAATCAGACTACAGGTGACCTGTTTTCCCATCCAGCTCTTTCAGCTCTTACCCAGTTTGCTTCTTCATCTCACCACTCTGTAACATGCACCCCCTATTCCTCCTTCTCACAGTTGTATGCTGTCTCTTCAAACTCTCTCTCCCTCACCCCTCTTCTCCACCCCACAGCTTATATATATCACCCTCACTCCTGTCTTCACCTTATTTCTGTTCTCATCAACTCTTGCTAATTCTGAGCCACACACTAATAAAACCTCCAGGACACTGGGACCTGTCCCCCCATATACAGTGGGGATCGAAGGTTTGGGCACCCCAGCTAAAAATTTGTATTAATGTGCATAAAGAAGCCAAGGAAAGATGGAAAAATCTCCAAAAGGCAGCAAATTACAGATTAGACATTCTTATAATATATCAACAAAAGTTAGATTTTATTTCCATCATTTACCCTTTCAAAATAACAGAAAACAAAAAAATAACATCTGCAAAAGTTTGGGCACCCTGCAGAGTTAATATCTTGTACTGCCCCCTTTGGCAAGTATCACAGCTTGTAAACGCTTTTTGTAGCCAGCCAAGAGTCTTTCAATTCTTGTTTGAGTATCTTTGCCCATTCTTCCTTACAAAAGTCTTCCAGTTCTTTGAGATTTCTGGGCTGTCTGTCACGCACTGCTCTTTTAAGGTCTATCTATAGATTTTCAATTATGTTGAGGTCAGGAGATTGTGAAGGCCATGGCAAAACCTTCAGTTTACGCCTCTTGATGTAATCCCCCGTGGATTTCAAGGTGTGTTTAGGATCATTATCCATTTGTAGAAGCCATCTTCTCTTTAACTTCAGCTTTTTCACAGATGGCATCAAGTTACCATCTAAAATTTGCTGAAATTTTATTGAATCCATTTTTCCTTCTACTCGTGAGATGTTCCCTGTGCCACTGGCTGCAACACAACCCCAAAGCATAATTGATCCAACCCCATGCTTAACAGTTGGACAGAGGTTCTTTTCATTAAATTCTGTGCCCCTTCTTCTCCAAACGTACCTTTGCTCATTCCGGCCAAAAAGTTCAAATTTAACCTCATCGGTCCACAGAACTTGTTTCCAAAATGCATCAGACTTGTCTATATGTTCATTTGCAAAGTTCAAACGATGATTTTTGTGGTGACTCTTCCATGAAGACCATATTTGTACAAGTATCTCTTTATAGTGGAATAGTGTACCACAACTCCAGTGTCTGCCAGATCTTTCTGGAGGGATCGTGCAGTCAAACGTGGGTTTTAAATTGTTTTTCTCACAATCCTGCGAGCTGTTCTGTCTGATATTTTTCTTGGTCTTCCAGATCTTGCTTTAACTTCCACTGTTCCTGATGACTGCCATTTCTTAATTACATTCCGAACAGAGAATATTGACATCTGAAAACGCTTTGCTATCTTATTATAGCCTTCTCCAGCTTTGTGAGCGTCAACTATTTTCAGTTTCAGTTTTCTAGACAACTGCTTAGAAGAACCCATGGTGCTGATTGTTGGGGCAAGGTCAGATGAGTCTGGGCATTTAAAACCTTTGAGATTGACATCACCTGGTCTTCCCAGACGATGATTGAGAACAATCCATGACACTGGCAGGTCTCAGCTTGGCAAAGGGGGCAGTGCATGCTATAAATTCTGCAGGGTGCCCAAACTTTTGCAGACGCCATTTTTTTGTTTTCTGTTTTTTTGAAAGTGTAAATGATGGAAATAAAATCTAACTTTTGTTGACGTATTATAAGAATGTCTAATCTGTAATTTGATGCCTTTTGGAGATTTTTCCATCTTTCCTTGGCTTCTTTATGCACATTAATACAAATTTTTAGCTGGGGTGCCCAAACTTTCGATCCCCACTGTAAGTCATACTCCAATTTTACCCCCCTTGACCTTCTGCTTCTCCTAACATCTGAAGACATTTCCCCAAATCCTGCATCTCTTTTCTTTGACCAATACACCCGGCACACCCTGTCCTCTAACAGTGGCCGCAATCCACACAATCTGGTTACCATTCCGCTTCTTCCTAGAACCAGCCTCCCCTTTTTCTGTGCCCTTTTGGCATGCCCGCTCTGTCTGTAACAAACTCACCTCTGTCCATGACCTTTTTATCACAAACTCGTTTAACCTGCTTGCAATTATGGAAACCTGGCTTCATGAATTGGACTTTCCCTCTCCTGCTGCCCTCTCCCATGGTGGTCTCCTCTGGACTCACTCACCCAGGCCTAGTGGACAGAAAGAAGTGGAGTTGGAATCATCCTATCCCTACACAGCACTTTTCAGGTCCTTCATTGACCTCCCTCTCTGTACCTCTCCTCATTTGAAGTTCACTATATTCATTTATTCAGTTTCTTTAAGAATTGCTGTGATCTATTGGCCTCCTGGACCGGTATCAAGCTTCCTTGATGATGTCTCTGCCTGGCTGCCTTACTTTCTCTCTTATGAAATTGCCACAATCATTCTTGGTGACTTCAACATCCCTATTAATCTTAACACTCACACATGCTTCTACTCACTCCAATGGTAACTGCCTCGACCTTGTATTCTCCTACCTATGCACTCCTTGCAACCTCACCAAATTCCTTTTCCTTTCTCTGATTACTCCCTTATTAGCTTCACTCTCTCCTTGCCTTCCTCCTTCTAGTCTTCCAACTACCAAACAGTTACCCGTAGAAACCTTTGCTATCTTAACCCCTCTCTTCTTTTTTCAGCAACAAAAATGTCTCTGACAAAATCTCAGCCCTTTCCTGCCCCAACCTGGCCACTTCTGTCTACAACAGTTCGCTGTCATCCACCGTAGACACATCGGCCCCCCTCACTACACACAGAATTGGGCCCCGACCGCTACAGCCCTGGCAAACAGACAATACTAGAAGCCTCAAAAAATGTAGCCATGCTCTGGAGCGTTTATGGCGTAAGACTAAGAGCTAGCAATACTTCAACCAATATAAATCTTCCCTTCAAAAATACAACTCCTGTCTCCACACTGCCAAACAGACCTATTTTATCACTCTCATTAACACCCTCTCACGCAACCCCCGTCAAACATTTTTTTTTCTTCCTTTAACTCTCTTCCATCCTTCTTTACCTCCACCCACTAACTCACCCACTGCCCACGAGATAGCTAATCACTTCAAAAACAAGATTGATACAATATGTGAGGAGATCTCCACTGTGCATATATCTCCCTCACCCCACACTCCTTGTCCACCTGCACAATCGATACTTCGCTTGTTTAACCCAGCTACTATAGAGGAGGTTGGTAAACTTTTTTCTAAAGCCCACCTATCCACCTGTCCCCTGGACTCTGTTCCCTGGCAAATACTCCGGTCACCCTCTGACACTATCCTTCACTCTTTAACTCATATCTTCAATCTCTCCCTTTCTACTGGCATTTTCCCCAACTCTCTAAAACACGCGCTAGTCACCCCCATACTTAAAAAAAGCCTCACTGGACCCACCAATCTTAGCAACCTAAGTCCCATGTCCTTACTCCCTTTTGCCTCCAAACTCCTAGTCTACAACCGACTGAGCTGCCACCTTATTGAGAATAACCTTCTCGATCCCCTTCAGACTGGATTTCGCCCACAACAGTCGACAGAAACTGCTCTCCTAAAAATCACAAACAACTTGCTAATCACTAAAACTAATGGTCACTATTCTGTACTCTTACTCTTGGACCTCTCCGCTGCCTTTGACAAAGTTGACCACCCCCTCCTCCTCAAAAAACTCTATTTACTTGGTTTTCATGACTGTACTCTGAATCTTACCTATCTCACCTACTCCTCTTACTGTTGGGTTCCCCCAAGGTTCTGTCCTTGGATTTCTCCTATTCTCGATCTACACCTCTTCCTTGGGTCAGCTGATAGCTTCCCATGGATTCCGATACCATTTCTATACTGATGACACACAAATCTATCTCTCTACACCTCAACTCACCCCATCAGTTTCCTCATGTATCACAGATTTACAGACATAACAGACTGGAAGTCACACCACTTCCTAAAACTCAATCTATCCAAAACTGAGCTTATAATATTTCCTCCCCCACTTGCCTCTTCCCCTGATTTCTCGGTCAAGATCAATAGCACCACTATTAACCCATCCCTGCATGCCAGGGTGCTAGGTGTAACCCTGGATTCTGAACTATCCTTTCAGGCCCACATCCAATCCCTGTCCAAATCATGCCACCTCAACCTCCGCAACATCTCCAGAATACACCCCTTCTTAACCAATGATACCACAAAGCTCCTAATTCACTCCCTAGTTATCTCTTGCCTCGGCTACTGCAACTCCTTCCTCATTGGCTTACCTCTACATAGGCTATCCCCCCTCCAGTCCATCATGAATACTCCTGTCAAGCTCATCCACCTTACCAACCGTTCAATGTCTGCTACCCCTCTCTGCCAATCCCTCCACTGTCTTCCACTCGCCCAATGAATAAAATTCAAAACACTATCAACAACTTACAAAGCCAACCACAACTCTGCCCCCAGCTACATCAGTAACCTGGTCTCAAAATATCTACCAAACCACTCTCTTATATCCTCCCAAGACCTTCTGCTCTCTAGTTCCTGTGTCACCTCCTCCCATTCGTACCTCCAGGACTTCTCCTGAGCTTCTCCCATCCTATGGAACTCCCTATCCCAATCTGTTCGACTATCTCCTAATCTATCCATCTTTAGACGATCCCTGAAAACTGTTCTCTTTAAAGAAACCTATCCTGTTTCTAACTAGTAAACTGCCTTTTATTTCCTCCATCAGCTCATCCCCCACAGCTATTACCTTTTGTATCACTCAACCCTTCCTCCTAGATTGTAAGCTCTAATGAGCAGGGCCCTCTGTTTCCTCTTGTACCAAATTGTATTGTAACTGTAATGTCTACCTTCATTTTGTGAAGCGTTGCGCAACTGTTGGCGTTATATAGATCCTGTATTATAATAATAATAATAATATCAATGCGGCTGAAATATAGTAATACTCACAGCACAGTCAATGTGAGGAATGGTTGTTGGGACCAGTGTGGCCATGTGTCACCATGTCCAAAAACCCTTCCTTTGAATAAAGAGGGGGGAGAGTACAAATTTCCCCATGATCCCCGAAAATCACCGCAGGTGGACACTGGGATCGCCTAGGGGCCAGCAAAGGGATAAAGAGAAATTAAAAAGTATATTTGTATAGAAATATTCATAAGTCCAATAAATAATATCTTAATGCCGTATTTTTAATATTGTTTCCCCCAGTAGATGGTTCCAATGTTAGAGAGCCATTAGAGAGCATATAGATGGTCCAAAGAATCCCCCAAATAAGACAGGAAAAAAAAAAAAAATTTCTATCTGATGTTTCCATTTACCTCAGTAACATAATTGTTGAAGTCAAGAAGGCAGATGAAGTTCGCAGGCATGAAAGAAAGACTGAATGGGGGGTCCAGATTATATATTGGTATAAGAGGCCAATTCCTCGTACCTGTGACTTATCAGGTGCAGCAAATGGGGTGGATAATTGAGTATATCCCAGAGCCGGCAGAAAACCGTGCAGCAAATATATAGAGGCAACCATTACAGTACATTGATAAGCATATATTGATTGCTTTGTGCAAAAGCTATAGCGTCTACAGGCAATGGTACTGTATATATACTGGAATTTGTATTTATTTATTTTTTTTATACTAGTAATGGCTACGATCAGCAACTTCTAGTGGTTCTGCGATATTGTGGCAGACAATCTGACACTAACTGACACTTTGTGGAAACCAGTGACATTAATACAGGGATCAGTGCTAAAAATATACACTGTCACTTACTAATGACACTGGCTGGGAAGGGTTTAAACATCTAGGCTGATCAAAGGGTTAACTGTGAGAACTTGCATGTGTTTTTACTAGGTAACGTGCTGGATTTTATTCCCTGCTTTGCATGGAAACAAAATCTAGTACATCGCCACTGACAGGACACAGCTCTGCCTTGTTTACATAGGCAGAGCTGTGTTCTGTCTCTCTCCTCGCCGATCAGCATGTGTTGGTGGTCATCTATTGGCCGGCACATGTTGATCATCACTGCAGAAGCGGCACTTCAGGAGCATGCGTGCGCCCCCTCAACCAGGAAGTGCAGTAAGCCTGCTATAGGGCAGTTGTGAACTGGATTTATAGTGGTCGGGGGGAACTGGCTAAAAACAGAAATGCAAGGCAAAACATTTGTGTGTGTGTATATATATATGTATATAGTTAAATACCTCTGTTCTAAACTGCATAAGGGGCTTGGAGAGCTGGGGGTGGAGAATGCTCTGTGTGTTTAGGAGGGGGGCAGAGAAACAGAAGTACATTGATCCTCTCTGTGAAGACCTCTGCATTGGGACATGTCACCATAAGTCTAACAACTGGAAGGTAGACAGGCTGTGCTCCCAGCAAAGCCAGTAAAATGTCTGCACTGGAATGGATGTGCTACCATGCCTTGCATGGTCAGTTTGAAATAGTACAGCAGGGACTCTGGCAGGACTTTCACACAAAAGAAGTAATGCAAAGAGAACAGGATATTACAAGTCCATAGTACACATATCAGAAATATGAAATACTGGTGCAAGATACACATTAAGGACCGGCCCTGCACTTTTGCAAGACTCAAGTAAATGCAACTGCCTGGGGACAAGGTGTTCTTGGAAGGAAGTCCCACTTGCAAACTCAAAGCTCTTTTAAGTGGAAGCACTGTAAAGAGAAAAAAAAAAAAAAAAAAAACACAATTTCAACTTCATTCTTTTACAGGTTTCTGAGAGTCACTAGCTGCTGCATGCTTTGTGATGCAGTATCTCTCATGACAAAGTATCTTGTAATGTCACAGGGCCCACAATGTGATATATGCTACTCTTTCTTGCATGTGTGTCTCAGCATATCTGCTTCAGACCTAACACCAATTGACCTTGCATTGTCCCTTGGGCAAAAGTTTATTTTCTAAGAGATGCCCCATAAAGGTTCAAAGAAGAGAGAGTCCACACCAAGAGTGCCTTTTAGCAATCTACTGAATCAATGGAAGCAAAGATATTTACATACTCCAGGCATCCCTTATAGGTGGTGTCATTCAGCTTCATTTACAAACAGTGCACAGTGTCCCAGAGTCCAGCATCCCAAAGCAGAGTCAAGCGAGAAGTCCTATAAAATGCATACAGGTCTCATACTGCTTCAATCCCCCCACCCATCAAGGGGAAGCTAAATGATTGACATTTTGATCTGGTCTGATCCACCAACAGAGAAATCCAGTAACCACTTTCTTTGCAGCCACCTAACTTAGAAAATTCTCTATCTTCCTAACATACCCTTACCCAGGCTTCCCCTCTCCCAGCATGGATAGGACTGTCATTTAACCATAACAACTCCTGAGTCTTCCCTGACTATGAGGACATAAAATGGCTTACATGGGAATTACAATACGAAATCTGGAAATGGCCCTCATTTTAATGCTTGCTACTCAGATTAAATATACAGCTATATATCTGTATTGAGAAAAACTGACATTGCTAAATATTTTTGTACACCTTCAAGTACATGATTTGTGGGTCCTGATGAAGCGAGGACACCTGCGAAACGTGTCGACCTACATCATTGGATGCATTTTATATATTCAAGAAACATGTTTATAGCTATAGATGGTTCTTTTTATATGTTAATTCAATAAATTGTGTAATTTTATGCATATTCCTGTTTGCGTGTATAAGAAACAAGCCTGCTTGTGAACCTTTGAGGTATATTCAAATATCTTATTTTATTCATTTAATATTTTTGAAGTTCTAATTTCTTGAGTACTTTTTGAGACCAACCTGGAACAAGCATGCAGTACAGAAAAGTCAGATGTATTCTGTATACCTGTCCTTGAACAATTACTTATTAGTATTCATTTAATAAAGGAGTAGTGTTTTTTTTTTTTTTTTTTTACCTTGTACATAAACAGAATATCCTTTTCAAAGGTTTTTTTTTTTTTCATAGCATCAAATTTACTAAGTTAAGTGAAAATTCACTTTTAAAAGTGAATAAGTTCTACGTGTTTGGTAAATTAACCCCAAATGTTGAGACACTAACCAAGGGACAAGAATTCAAAATAGATGGTAGCCATGGCCAAGCATCTAGCATTTTTAGAAATAGCAACAATGTTAGCCTCCATGTTTCTGCCATGTTAGGTTTCTAGTAAATAGTATCTCTCTTGATGAACATTTGCAAACTGTTTTAATGTATACAGCCATTAGATGGCGATATTGACTAAGAAATTGAATTTCATATCCTGGGTAAGCATTCTGCCTGAGCAAATGTAACCAATTTTATAACATTTAAACTCATTGAAGCATTTTGCCATACTTTTCCTTTATTAAACTAATATTTAAAAATAGCCACTGCAATAATCACAAGAATGAATTAAAGGTTTTGTTCAAGATAATAAAGATCAGACAGCCTTTTTTAGGAACGATCATAACCAATGGATTGATGTGACTTTCTATCAAGGTCAATGCTGATCGACAGCAAGTCGCTAGGTTCACACCTATGAAGGTTGCGTTTTGAGCCATTACTGCATTGCATTTTGTGTTTTTGCACTTGCATTTTTTATGCGTTTTGCATTTTTTTTTCTTTTCCTTGTTGTTAGGAAGATTTAAAGTGCAAAACACATCAAAAATGTGGCAAAAACACAATACGTGCTTTTCTGCAGCGTTTCTATTGAAGTCTATAGAAACAAAAATGCAACTTTTTGCATTCAAAAAAGTCCTTGACCCTTTCCAAAAATGCACTGGGTGAAAATGCACAGGTGTAAACATGTCCCATAGGAAATTATGTTAAATGGACTGTACTGTATTTCTGCAAAATGCTGCAGAAACCGCTTAGGTGTGAACCTAGGGTAAAGTTGTCTATAGATAAGTCAGAGGTGGATTGGGGAATCCTCCCTGCTGTGTCTTTTTATTCTGACAGTGGGGAGACTTTGTGCCTTGCTGATCGGGTGGAAATATTCCAACAGGTTGGTTGAACAGATATTGATAGGTAGATCTATTCAACCACAGTGCCCAAAAAAGGATGGAAATTCGTCCAGTCCCAGATGAACCAGACAAATTTCTGCTGCAGAGTTAATAAACTTTCTTAGAGCAAGGAGCAGTTTACATTTGGACAAAGCCACCCTGTCACTATAGGGTCTATAACAAAGTATATGTAGCCTGCAAAAAAGAGTATGTAAAAAAAAAAAACCTTTCTGACAGCCCATGTCTTCCAACTGCCTTTTATGGTATAAAAAAAAACACTTTTAAGTATGTGGAATAGGGATGAACAAATGTTCTTGAGTACAATTTGTGGGCTGTTCATCAAACTCATCATAAACTGACAAGGAATTGTCAATCAAAGAACATAGGGAGCACTGCAATAGTGGACATAATGTAAAAAAAAAAAAGAAATACTGTTCATTAAGAAAGGGCCCTCTGTATTATGTGAGGGACGACTTGGTAAAAATATCAATCCTTCAAACTATATGCTTGAAAGATGTCTTTACGCTGCATGTGGTGTAATAGAACAGTAATATTGTCATCTACAACATCAATTTCTGGCATCACATAATTTGCATGTGTAATTTTTTTTTTAACATTTACATTGTTATACTTATTTTCCTCATGAACATGCAAATCAGTGCATAATTTGTTAGGCATGCATTTCTTTTGAATTATTTTGCTGCTATTCTGTCTCTCAATACACCTACCATTCGATTATGGGACTGATCATTTCTTTGTGACTGGGCAAACATTCAAAATCAGCAGGGGATCAAATACTTATTTCCTTCACTGTACATGTGGTACCCAAATAACTGGTAGATTTACCATGCTTAACACACTGTAGGCAAAAGTTGCAAACCACTGCGGTGCTTTTGGCAGCAGGTATATTTAGAAAGGCCTGGACTGTTGAGGGGCTAGCAGTGGCCTGCACCCTGATGTTGTGCATCTCTCTTTTTTCTTCTACAGTCTCTGGAACCCAGGTACACTCTGTCACCACCCTGCTCATTGCTGAAATATACTTGGCAGCAGGGGCGGACTGACCATTTGGAAACTTGGGCACTGCCCGAGGGCCCAGGGTCAGTAGGGGGCCCCATGAAATGCCCCTGGTACCTTTTTCATAGGCTTTTTTGAGTTTGGGCAAGGACACAGGGGCCCCATGATCCCCTATTGCCCGGGGCCCCATGAGTTGTCAGTCCGCCCTGCTTGGCAGTAAGCTGCAGCTGCAGGAGAATCAATGGCAATTGCTTTTCCCTGCCTGTTGTCTCCTACATCTTTGCTCCTCGCAGTTTCTTCCTCAGCTTCAGTAAAAATGAATTTTACTGTTAATCCTACTGCAGCTGCTATACCTTAGTTACTATACCTGTGCTTAAAAAATGTGGTTAACACCTCTATTCCAGTTTGTGAAGCAATGGTAGGATTATCTGTGAAGAAGCAGGAAGAAGAGGGCATATTTGCACATGCTACTCTGTGCCAGCGTGAAGAAGGAGGATGAATGCTCAGTTATCCATGACCTCCTTTGCATGCCCTGGCTGCATAACGGCTCCATTGCCAGAAAGGAAATGCAGATTTGTCCCGACCTCTCAATGATGCTGTAACACCCCCCCCCCCCCCCCCCCCAGATAGTCCTGCAAAGCCAGGCAAAGCGCATTTTTTCACACAGATTTGCATCCAGAAGACAGTGACCAGTCTTTCAGCTTGGGTTTTTTTTTTTTATTAGAGGATGAATAACTTGGACGGGGTAAGGGGTGTATGGGATACTCAAGGGAACAGCAACTGAGGACAATCTTCCTGGAACAAGTACAAGTCTCTTTAAACAGAAACATTCTCTTCTTGGAGAGCTAGCCAGCTTCTCCTAATGTACCACACCAGACCCCAGATGCTCTTCAATCCAGGTGTCTGAAGGAATCCCTGGGCAGTGTATCCGGTGTCTGCCACTGCAGTGTGAAACAGTCGTGGGTAAGAAAGCCAATCCAGTTTCTCACCAGAGTGCTCCTTCCCCTTACTAGCCCAGGGGGTGTAGGACTACTCACTCAGTCCTCTGCCTGTGAGTTGATGGGCCACTTGCTGCTCTCAGGCCTTCTGCTGGGCTGCTCCTTCCCTGCTGCAAAGGTGGTTCTCGCTCTGGGGGCCAATGAACTCCTGAGCTTTCCTCCCTTCAAGCGCCACTGCCTGGAGGTGAGCCCCTTCCCAACTGGGCACCCTCCCAGGTTCCTGCACCCTAGCCTTCTCTCTCCATCTTCCACCAGAACGCTCCTGCTGCTGAGCAGGCTCGCCCACATTTAAGGGCTGCCCTGGCCCCATGCCAAGCCCCCTGCTTGGGAGCCAGGGTGTCAGAGGAAAAGACGAGGAAGCCGGGCAAATGCACCAATGCGCAATATGGCCACGCCAATTTGCGCAAAGAAGTGCGCATGTGCATAGGCGGGCAACACGTAATAAAGCATTCCTGTGCACGAAAACACACCAGCACATGCAGGGTGCACTAAATGTTGACACTCAGTGGCCTTTATAAGGACTGCAGCTCTGCTCAGTGATTGCTGGGTTATCGTTAGCCCCTCCCATTCCTGTGTTCCTGAGTTTCCTGCTGATTTCCTGTTACCGACCCGGCTTGCTCCTGACCTTGTTCCTGTCTGCTGCTCTGTGTATGATCCCGGCTTGATCCTGACCTTGTTCCTGTCTGCTGATTTGTGTATGACACCGGCTTGATCCTGACGTTGCTCTTGTCTGCTGTTCTATATTGATCCTGGCTCTGGCTACTGACTACACTACCCATCCTCCGGGATCCACGTGTTCTCTGGAGAAACTCCTCCTGCAACGGGAGCACCCACGGGTTCCATCTCATCAGATATTTCCAAGCAGCAACACCACTGGCAACCCGTGCTTCTTTGGGCACTGCACCTCCTGTTTTCACCTCCAGGGGCGCACTGCACTTAGCCGTAAGGGGAGCCCTCTCTCTATTGCTGCCTCCGGTCAGGTATGTGACACAGGGTCCCCTTAGTGTGCAGGCCAACCCTTCCTCACCCCTGTCCACTGCTTCTAGAATCTTCTCCAAGATTCTAGAGCAGGGGAAGATATCACGGAACTGACCTGCAGAGCCTCCCAACCCTGACCCAAATTTACCCTAACTATTATACCCAGGCTGCTACTCACCCCTCCTCACTAAACAAAACTCTAACTCCCCCTGGCTATCTAGAGGGGTACTACATCAGGATGTGTGTCAAATATTGCTTCCTCTATACATTGGAACATAAGGGAACACTTGGTTATCACAGGAGTCAGCATTGAAAGATAAAAAAGATAAAATATCTTCTCTGTTATTTTTCTGAGGACAACCCAAAATTTGGGATTTACTTTCACTTTCGACAAGCACAGTAAACAGAGCAAACTAGAGAACTGAAAGGGTGAATCTTCCTATTGGGGGCACAGACAGCAATAAAAATCTGGCAGGTATTCTAGCCCATCTCCACTCCATCCAAAACTAGAAAAAAAAGTTTTGCCTTTAGTTATACTTCAACACTATTATTTATATTAATATGATAATTAAAGAAGAAGTTCAACCGAAAGGGGAAGTTCTGCTTGTGCATCATTCTCCCCCTCCTCTTTTACAATTGCCAGTTTTTGGAGGGGGGGAAGCGGGTACCTAGTTTTGATGGAGGTTTGCCCCCTTCCCCTGCAGTCATATGGGACACATCACAGGTCCCTGAAGACTGTGGGACCATTTATAAAGGGCAGTGGGACTCACGCATGTGCAGTGGGAAACTGATTGTGTAGCTGCAAGACTTCACTGTCAGTTTCCCTTAGTTAAGATACTGACCCCTGGATCCAAAGCCCATTAAAGACAGCAAGTGTCATATTAAAAAGTTAGCTGCTGATTTTTTCATTGCCAATTTTTTGGGGAAGACTGGTTTCTAGCAGCTCTCTTTAGTAAATAAACCCCCAAGTGTCAAGTTACTTAATTTTTTGGGGAAGACTGCAGCTTCTTCAAGTTACTTAGGTTTTAGCAGTGCAGAATTAATCAATTCTGATGAAGTGGTGATGTATCCTCGATGAAGACTGTTCAAGGTAAACTGAAACAGACAACGGATTGCATGCTTTCATATTGTGGTATATAATTTGCTAATCGGCAGAGTGTCCTTCAAAGAAATGCAATCTTTTTCCAGTTTATGTCCTCTAGCATTTTCAAACAATGTGCTTAACCACTTCAATACCGAGCACTTACACCCCCTTCCTGCCCAGGCCAATTTTCAGCCTTCAGCACTGTCGCACTTTGAATGACAATTGCGCGGTCATGCGACACTGTATCCATATGAAATTTTTATCTTTTTTTTTCACACAAATAGAGTTTTCTTTTGGTAGTATTTAAGCACCACTGAGGTATTTAGGTATTCTGCTACATTTCTTTGGTGAAAAAAAATAATAATAATTTAATTTGTATTTTTTTTTTTCAAATGTCTCTATTATTTTTTTTTACATTTTTTCTTTTTTATACTATTTTATTTTTCAGCACACTGTGACCAAAGCAATAAGATGTTACCATAGTAACATTGAACTACTCTGGGCAAGTGATCAGGATTTTGTTTTTTTTCTTAACACATTATGATTTCTACTATTAATGTATTTCATTGATATTTGCAAGCATTGTTACTGAATTAAACGGATTCATTCAGCCTTTTTTTTGTGATTAGCTGTGATTGGGAAAAGCTGATCACATGATACAGATGGGCTGTGATTGGTCCTGACTGTATCATGTGACTGCCTTGACCAGTCACAGCTAACAACATAATTGTACACAATGGATGGCATGACAGGAAGCCATCCATTGTATACAATTGACATGTGATCTGCTGTGATTGGTCACAGTGGTCAAATGACACTGACAAGGGGCCGGTGTAGTGAAATGTCATCGGCTGTGTCCTGTGGACACAGCCAGTGACAGATCGCACCACTGCATGGCCCCGTAAGCGGCTCGTTTGACAGGACATCATATGATGCCCAGTCACAATGGCGAGTGTCCCACCTGGCTGTCAATCTGCTAAGGTGTTAATAAACT
>CATNWA010002529.1:0-22339 GCA_951230385.1 Staurois parvus | reverse complement strand
TCCCGATCCAGTCTGCGGGGATTGTTCGGAAAGGGTGTTACCAAGTGTTACCGCAACCGGGCTAACACCCACCCTAGGGACGCTCTCTGACTGTAAGCATGCTGTTTGCACAGGCTATGGTGCAACAATGAAAGTATGTATGAAAATAGGATCATAAAACATAAACCAAATAAAAAAATAACTATATTTAAAACATGCATCCATCACACAAAGTACTGACCTGAAATCTAAGTTTAAAACCATCTTGAAAGAAAGGAGGGATCAAATACAAACATTCACAACAGGCCTTAGAGGAGTCCGTGGTTGTCATAATTGAGCATAGACTATTATTTGCTTAAACAAAATGTGATATTCATATTACCCATCATGTTGGGGGTGTCCTGGAAAGTCATGAATTATGGGTGATCATAAGTATATTCTTCATCAACAACGTAGACATTCAGGCTGAAAGGCCTAAGCCCACCCTCTAATTGGGTTTTACACACATGATTTCCAGAGTGGAAGTGCTTAGCAAGCCAATGGTGTCAAACAACATCAGCTCCTGGTCTTGGCAGAGACCCAATCTTCCCTGGAGCACTGCTTCACTGCCTGCCAGCTCCTGTTTGATGACTTGGAGAACAGAAACTGGAAGAATAACCTTAAGATCTGGAGAATACAGGAATTAGTTGTCGGTCCCAACCTCAAAAACAAGGAGATTCTGAATATCTACCTCAACAAAGCGTCCACAGCTGACCTTGAGCTGGACAGAGTACACAGGACCACAGCCCGTCTGCAGACTGACCCCCTAGGGATATACTATGCCTCTTCCACTTCTAACCTAAAAAAGGAACAACTCATGCGGCAGACCTTGGAGAAAAGCACCCATGAAATCGAAAACATACAAAAAGCAATCTTGTCTGACCTCTCTCATGAGACACTGTTAAAGAGAAATCACCTTTAAGCTCCACATGACTGAATTAAAGGAGAAGTACAGCCAAAGCTCTTTTGGCTGTACTCCTGTGCATCACAGGAGTGCAGTTTGTTCTGCACTCCTGTGACCTGTTTTCAGCTGACAGCGGGCTGAAGCTCACTGTCGGCTGACATCACTCAGCCAGAAAGATCCCGATTTCAAAGTTGGGATCAACCCCAGAGTCTGGAGTGGCACCTGGCTCAATCTCTCAGCAATCTGTTGAGAGCCTGAGCCAGCCATTCCCTCCCCCTCCACAGCCCAGCACTCCAGTGAGAGCAGAGCAGACAGCGGTGACTTACTGTCCACTCCCTGCTCAGAATGGCTGTGATTCACTTAAAGATTTCTTTCTATGCCCCTGAAGAACATCTTGGATTGGAATGATCGAAACATGTTGTGGCTATTAGGGGCACTACATGTATTTATTATTATGTTTAATCATTCTGTCAGAGCTAACATATGGGTTTTAACAAATGCACGATGATTCTAAATTATTTTTGTATAATAAAGCATATATTTCTATTTTACATCAATGTATGTATGATATTTTTCAAGCTGCATTAAAGTCCCAAGGGGAACTTTCTTTTTGTATTAATGTGTTAATTTGTATAGATACAGTTTACCTACACATGTGTGCCCCCCACCCCCAAAAAATAAAAATTACCACAAAAAAAAAAAAAGCAGCTTTGGTTGTAATACACATCTTTGGCGCTGTCTTCAGAAATAACACCTTTCCCCCACTAGACCACTAGATACCCTTGATCTTCAGAGCTGAATGACATTTAGCGGTCTCTAACTCAATATATGAAAGATACCCTGTTGTTATGTAGCCCAAAACAATTAAAATAGTACTGCTTGAATGCCCCTCCAAACCCGTGACAGGCAGATCAGCATGTCAAAAGACTGGTGCAAAACAGAATGAATTGGCTTGTCAGGCTCCAGTAGACTTCAACAAATCGTGGTCATCTGCACACAGACACAGAGAGGCCTCTACAATTAAGCCCCAAGATGGGTGAAACGTGTCTGAGGAGTTGTCTCTGGAGAACAAGAGCTGAATCTATATCATCACATTTATGCAAAACGAAGTCTGTATCTGTGTGCAGACAGCCACCATTTTGTTTAAGACACCTTGTTGTTATGTCAAAGCAGCACTTTATATCATTGAGGGCCACCTACTGCTGAAGACGTTTCGAAGAGGCGAAGGACCTTGCATGTCATGTGACCTGGCTAAAGGCTTCTGAAAAAAAAAGAAAATACTGGTTATGAGGGCCTTCAGACCTAGAGGGGGAGAAATAGGTGGGGTGTGCATGTGTGTGTGGAGGGGTAGGGAACCTATGGTTGGGCTTTAATCAGGGGCGGGCTGACAACTCATGGGGCCCCCGGCCAATAGGGGATCATTGGCCCCCTGTGTCTTTGCCCAAACTCAAAAAAGCCTATGAAAAAGGTACCAGGGTCATCTCATGGGGCCCCCTACTGACCCCGGGCCCTCGGGCAGTGCCCGAGTTTCCAAATGGTCAGTCCACCCCTGGCTTTAATGGCTCTTAGCTCTCTTACTGTATGTGTAATGCAGAGTCTATTCCCTGCAAAGCTGGGAAGACATAATCTGTAGCTCAGAACAGAGCCTTCACCTCAGTTCCATTCAGCAAAAAGCTCTTGGAAACTGAGTGGGGTAGATGGTACCATCACAGGTTAAATTCTGCAGTTTGTGCATTTTTTTAAAACTTGGTTTTATTCAGTAAAAGGCACATCAGGTATACATGGCAATAATCAAGCAGTCAGTGTACATATATAGCAGATACCATCATAAGATGAATGCAATCTCCAACAGTACAAACACAATATAGAGTCATATACCCCATTGTAAGTGTTACAATCAGGAGCGGACTGACCATTTGGGAACTCAGGCACTGCCCGAGGGCCCGGGGTCAGTAGGGGGCCCCATGAGATGCCCCTAGTACCTTTCATAGGCTTTTTTGGGTGTGGTTTGAGTTTGGGCTAGGGCACAGGGGCCCCATGATCCCCTATTGCCCAGGGGCCCCATGAGTTGTCAGTCCGCCTTTGGTTACAATCATGACCGTAGTATCTGATGCACATTCAGTACAAGTATAGAAACATAAGGAGCCATTTACTCATAGTTTTAGTAACTCCAACTCAGCATCAATCAATTGGCAGACCCATCCTGCACAATGAAGAGAAAAAATATAGATACAAAAAAACAAACAAACAAACGAAAAAAAAAGCAGAAAAAAACTTGGCAAGTACCCCAGTATAGTAGATTAACAGAAAAAGTTCAGTCACCTATACCTGAGAAGAGAAGTAGGTCATTGGTCAAAATGGCATTCAAGAAATAAATATAAATGTCCCAGTGCTGAGATATGGATAAACATTAGGCTAAGAACAAAACAAACCAATTCCTTATATCAGAGATAATAGAGAGTGACTGGTATCCTGGGTATTCTAAAACTTTTTTGGAACAACCTCTGGCTTCATATGTTAATTTATACAAAGGTAAGGTGTGATTGATAACCTTCTTCCATAACCCAATATGTAATGTCTCAGAACGGGTCCAATTAAGTACAACTGTCTTATGAGCATAATAAAGCAGAAGATGAAGGAAGTGTTTAGACATTTCCAAATATTCCCAACAGACACCATTTAGGGCACAAATATTAGAGAGGTCAAAGGGGTCGGCAATAAATGCGGTCACCTGTGACCAAAAAAGACTGAGAACTGAGAAATCAAAGACCTCTTATCACTCAGTGCTTTCCTCCACTCTGAGCAGTAACCGTCAGTCATCAGCTATTTTCTCTGCCCCTCCTTCACTCCCTGGAGCGCTGATCTGTGAAGGGAGCAGGAACGGCTGGCTCAGGTTCTCAGTGGGTCGCTGGAAGGCTAAGCCAGCATGTCATGTATGGCTCTAATCGCACCGCACCGAAAATGTGCAGGACCCTTTTTTGGTCCGCAATGGAATCGAATTGCATGGGTATTCACACACTATGCGATATGATTCTGCACATTGAACCGCATTTTGCGGACCGCTTTCGGGGGGGTTGTTAACTTATCATACACACCCGCAGCGGTTCGCATGAACAGGGTGCGAATCTGATGCGGTGTGGAATTTGCACTGAAAACGATGTGAATTCTGCACTGCATCAGTGTGAACCCGGGCTCACTGGCTCCTCTTTCCTATATCTACATGCCAGCAAGTGAGGCTTTCTAAGAAATATAGCAAGGGCTAAGGTAAGGTCTTATTCTCAAAATTGAAGAGAACTTGTATTTTTTTGCAGCTGAGGTACATTAATGGTATATTGGTGCGTAGGGGAGCTGGATTTTAGAAACAAAAAAGTTAATTCAGCCTTTAATGTTAATTTTCACTGTAATTGCAAGCATGGGCCATTTTTAGAAGTAGCGAACAAATAGCTTGCCAGCTCTAACAATCTTGATGACCTCCCTTTTTAATGGGAAATGCTACCTGTCTGCATGTATTTCCAGGAATATATATATATATATTGTGACAGTAGGCAGGTGAAATCACCTGGTTGCGTCCTGGATGGACGATATATTTGTCCGAGATTCAGGGTTTATGGGGATTTGTACCACTAGAGGGAAGTGCTGAGTCTTTCAGCACTGAGATAATGAGCCCAGCTGAAGGTAGTGGGCTCATTAACACTTGTATAAAGCTTCCCAGAGTGCTTAGGGAGTTGCTCCACCCTGGAACCAGATCTGTGCCTGAACTGTCTGGGGAGCTGACCTGTTATCTGTGTGCAGAGAGACCAAAGCCTGTGTGGCTAACCTCCCAGTACTAGCAACTAGGTATAGCAGCAGGCTGTACCTAGTGGGTAGCTAGGGAAAAGCTGTTGTTGCAGTAAGTAGCCAAGTTGGCCAGGATTTATTTTGATGTCTCTTTTTTGTTTATCATTTTTTCTGTAAATATTGTAAATAAATTGCACCTGTTTGTTTTCACCTCCACTATTGTTGTGCTGTGCCTATCTTTTTTTGTGTTGTGCACCCATCCAGGGGGTCACACACACCCGCTGCCGAGCTAACCCTGTTACATAATATATATATATATATATATATATATATTGTATTTGTTATATATGCATGCTGTAACAAATACATGAATAAGTTAACCATGCCTCTTCTAGAACCATGTCCATTTTAATGAATGGCCCACCCGAAATAAAGTACATTTTCCGCCCACAATGGCTTGCTGGACACACAGCAAAATAGGGTGTCCCCAAAAAACCTTTCTGCAATGTTGGCAACTATGACCTCATCGTAGCACAACCATTCAAGTGGCCAAACAGAGTAAACCTGGAAGGAAGACCAGTAGAAGATGGAATCCCCTGTGATAAGTGGGAGATCTGACAGAACAATCTAATGTGTTGTCAAAGTGTGTTAATAAGCTGTGCACACTGGCACATTATGGTACAAACCTCCTGGGGGCCCATGTATTTAAAATAACATAGCAGAGTTTAATTCCACTTTAAAGTGATTGTAAAGATTGGAATTTATATTTACCTGCTTTGTGCAATGGTTTTGCACAGAGCAGCCCCAATCCTCTTTGTTTTGGGTCCCCCGTCAGTGGTTCTGGCTCCTCCCCCCTACCAAGTGCCCACAATCGCCAGTCTCTTGCTATGGGTCACTCAGGCATGCTCACACCCAATCCGTGCTTCTGGGAATGGATATTGTTCATTCGTAAAACCAGAGCATGTCTCAGCCCTGCCCCAGCTCTTTCCTCATCGGCTCACTATCTCTGATTGACAGCAGCAGGAGCCAATGGCTCTCTTTGCTGTGTGAGCCAATGAGGAGAGAGAGACTGGGCAGAGCTCCTGCTCTCATGCACATTGCTGGATCGAGACGGGGCTGAGGTAAGTATAGGTGGGCTGAGGGGGAGCTGCACCCAGAAGGTTTTTTACCTTAATGCATAGAATGTATTAGGGTAAAAACATTTCTGCCTTTAGAACCACTTTAAGTCTAGGTCAATTCCTGACAATTGTAGATGCCATTTTTACATACAGAACATTTAGAACATAAAAGATACTAAGGAGCCATTTAAAAAGCTTTAGAATTCTTAAAGACTGCTTAAACTACCTTAAACCTCCTGCCCCATATTTCGCCATCCCTGTTGACTCCAATTAATTTGCATTATATGTCTGCAAAATTTCAGAGAAGCAAAATGGAATAGTTGCCCTAATGCCAGCAATAACATGAATTCCCCCTTGGTAATTAAGCTCTTCTATAACCATGTCTCTTTCAAAAGTAAATCGGTTTGTGTACATGTTGTTAGAGTACATGATACCCTGTGCGTATCTTGTACAATAATATGTGCCGGATTCTTCAGGTTTCATTCCAGTGAGTTTTAAAGTCACTTCCCTTTTATTTGTGTCTCTGGACAGAGTCAGTCGTCCCTTAACAGAATTAGCATAACCTGTGCTTGCATCATGCCATATTGCTCCCAACCACTCCATCTGTTCCCTTTCAGATTGCCGGATCCATTGCACACCATACATGTTAGTGCTGTCAGTGAGGGAGGCTCCGGTCACTTTACAGGTCAGTTCCAGAGTCTCTGATGGTTTCACTGTCCCAGGACCAGACTCCACCATTGAGACTTTTGATGTCACACCTGCAAAGAGATATTATATCTTGTTATATACTTTCTCCTATAGCTTAGTTCAAATTAGTAAAATCAATGAAAAGTAACACACATTGTACTAAAGACACAATGAAAAGTAACCACAGATGTGTCATGTCTGAAGTTGATTAGAGTTGATTCTGCTCAGATAATGTTTCCTGTGGATGGATCTGTATTTAAAAAAAAACTTGGCATGAACACATTTTGCATACATGGAAATAAATGGGTGAGTTGAACCAGTGAAAAAATGTTTCAGTATTTAAAGTGACCCTGTTGCTATGTAAGTATTCAGTATTTAATGTAATTCTAAAGTATTTTTTTTTTTTTATTAACAAACATGTCATACCCACCTGCTCTCTGCAATGGTTTTGCACAGAGCAGCCCAGATCCTCCCTCTGCTGGGGTCCCCCACCAGTGCTTCTGCCTCTTCCTCCCTGCTGAGTGCCCCCATGGGAAGCTGGTTGCTATGGGGGTACTCCTGTGGGCTCGTTCCAGAACGGCGCTCTGTGTGTCCATTGACACACAAAGCTTGGCTCAGCCCTGTCCCCTGCACTCTCCTCACTGGCTGTGATTGAGCCAATGGCTCCTGCTGCTGCCTCTCTGTCGAATGAGAAGAGAGAGAGAGACCGGAGAGAGCTACTGCTTTCGTGCACAGTGCTGAATCAAGATTGGGCTGAGGTATGTATTGGGGTGGCTTGGGGGTAGGGGGCTGCACACAGAAGGGTTTTCACCTTAATGGGCAGTACAGTGGCTAAGTGGTTAGCACTTCCGCCTGGCAGTACTTGGGTCGTTGGTTCGAATCCCAACCACGGCACCATGTGCCCGGAGTTTGCATGGTCTCCCTGTGCCTGCGTGGGTTTCCTCCGGGTACTCCAGCTTCCTACCACACTCCAAAGACATGCTGATAGGTTAATTGGCTCCTGTCTAAATTGTCCCTAATATGTGTATGTATGAATGTGAGTTAGGGACCTTAGATTGTACGCCCCTTGAGAGTTAGGGACTGATGTGAATGTACAATATATATGTAAAGTGCTGCATAAATTGACGGCGCTATATAAGTACCTGAAATAAAGAAATAAATAATAAAGCATAGAATGCATTAAGGTAAAAAAAACCCTACCTTTAGAACCACTTTTAGGCCTTGTTTACACGGGGCGTATGAATCCATTCCCCATGTGAGAGCTATGGTTACCCGAAGAGGGATGCACAGGTGTTCTGTGCATGGCTGTGCAGGCAGTCCCATGGTTCTCAATTGGGACATAGCAGCTACATGGATGCAGCCGCTGCTCCCAATGTGACATGCAGGTGAGGGCATGTGCCCCTGAATGCACCCAGGGTGTCCGTACAGCTTGTTGTGTTCCAATTGACAGTAATGGGACTGCCTGCATGGGGATGCCCTTAATCCCGTCAAGTAAACATGGCCCTCACATGGGGCATAGAACAGCAGACATTCAGGTGCTCAGGGTTGTATATATGCTACATAGCATGTCACATAATATAATAAACATCATGTAAAACGTCCAATGTGAATCCATCGTCTCACCCGTAGTGTGCCAACTGAAAATGTCTAGGATGCATGGCAAGTCAGATAGTGTGTTCTCTATTGGACACTATAGTTGCTCCTGACGCCTGCTATGTCACTAATGTGTCATTTTGTTACATAGTAACAGGGACCACTTTAACACTTTGTCTGCCAGGTCCATACAGTATATGGATTTACATCACTGCTTCCAGCAGGCCAGGTCTACATTCCTCACTTCAGTGACCATGAACTTATAGCAGAAATGTTCAGCAGACTCAGCTGAATAAAAGAATATCTTTGATTAGCGGCTAAAAAGCTACTGATTAGAGTTGTTAATTTAAAATGCCCCCCCCCCCCCCCCCCCGATACCGCCACCACTTTTCTACCTCTCACAAGCTGCTTCCTCCCCTCCTGCACTGCCTAAAATTCCTGTGCTGCCCCCCACTATCCCCTGCCTTCACCACTCGTCCAGCACCAAGCACCAATCCTCACCCCCCAACATTAGCTTCCTCGGACTTGAATGTGTAGCGTTCAGAAGGCGGCATCACTACAGTACAAGTTGGGTCAACTGTGCCTCCCAGCACCAATCCTCACCCCCCAGCATCAGTGCCCCCAAGGATCTCTGTGGAATTAATGCTATTTGTTTCTGCTGACAAATGTGCTGCAACTGCGTGTATTTCATGCAGTTGTAGGGCTTTTGTGGTGTTTCCTTAGATCTGAATGTGTAGCATTCAGAAGGTGGTATCACCACAGTACAAGTTGGGTCAACTGTACCACGGGCACGAATCTGCCTGTTGCAGATTATGGGGGGTGGTTGGTGAGCACAGAAACTCAGCTTTGTCGTGCCTTAACCCTGCCCCCCTCCACTCTGCAGCTGATCATCTCTATGACAGCATCCTCCCCCTGTCCTGCCCCGACTTGGCTATGACCGCCTACAACAACACGCTCTCAACAGCCCTTGACTCACTAGCGCCTTTAACCACACGCAACATCAGACCCCGACCGCTCCAGCCTTGGCAGACTGATCACACCAAAACCCTCAAACGACACAGTCGTGCCCTGGAGCGACTATGGCGCAAAACCAAATCCCAACAAGCCTTCACCCGCTACAAATCTGCCTTCCACAGCTACACCTCCTCCCTCCATGCTGCCAAACAGGCCTACTTCTTGACCCTCATCAAGGCCCTCTCCTCCAATCCTCGCCGACTCTTCTCCACCTTCAACTCTCTACTCTCTCCACCCCCACCTCCACCCAGCACCTCACTCACTGCCCTTGAGATTGCCAATCACTTCAAAAACAAGATTGACACAATTCGCAAGGACATTGCCGCAACTCACACGCCCTCTCAACCCGTCCCCTCTCACACAGCTACCCCCTTATCCCCCCTCCCCCTCGACATAACCCGCAGGGACTTCGTCACTGCTCAAACTCTCTCCAACCCCCTTCACCCTCACTCAGCTACCCCCTCCTCACCCCTCTCCCACGGCCCCACCACTGCTCTGACCTCCTCTTCCAACCCACCCTACATTCCTCATACTGAAGCTCCCCCAACACTCCGCACCTTTGACCTTACTACCATCGAGGAAGTCTCCAAGATCCTCTCTGATGCCCGCCTCACCACCTGC
Source organism: Staurois parvus (assembly GCA_951230385.1). NCBI lineage: Eukaryota > Metazoa > Chordata > Amphibia > Anura > Ranidae > Staurois > Staurois parvus. Next base: position 12,607 of record CATNWA010002529.1, on the reverse strand, counting down.
CCCCTCGACCCTATCCCCTCACAACTCCTACAACCACCTTCCCCCTCCATCCTACGCTCCCTCACCCACATCTTCAATCTCTCCCTCTCCTCCGGCACTTTCCCCCCCACCTCCCCTCTGAAACATGCACACATCACCCCCATACTTAAAAAGCCCTCCCTGGACCCTATTGACCCGAACAACCTCAGACCCATCTCCCTGCTCCCATTTACATCTAAACTCCTCGAGCGCCTAGTCTACACCCGCCTATGCTCTCACCTCAACGACAACAACCTCCTCGATCCCCTACAGTCCGGCTTCCGTCCCCTACACTCCACCGAAACCGCCTTACTCAAACTCTCCAACGACCTGCTAACCGCCAAAGCTAATGGCCACTATTCAGTGCTCCTACTCCTTGACCTCTCTGCGGCCTTCGACACAGTCAACCACCCCCTCCTCCTCAAAATACTACACTCCCTCGGCCTCAGAGATTCTGCTCTCTCCTGGCTCTCATCCTACCTGTCACAACGCTCCTTCAGCGTTACCTATAATGCTACCACCTCCCCCTCACTCCCCCTCTCTGTTGGGGTCCCTCAAGGCTCTGTCCTTGGGCCCCTTCTCTTCTCCATCTATACTCCTCCCTTGGCCAAGTCATACACTCTCACGGCTTCAACTACCACCTCTATGCCGACGACACACAAATCTACCTCTCAACCCCCCACCTCACCCCCTTGGTCTCAGCCCGAATCACACACCTACTGAGCGACATATCAGACTGGATGTCGCTCCACTTCCTTAAAATTGAACCTCTCCAAAACCGAGTTTCTTGTCTTCCCCCCAGCCCGGACACCACCCCCCATTGACTTCTCCGTCACATCCAACAACGCTACCATCAAACCCGCCCTGCAGGCCAGAGTACTTGGTGTCATTCTGGACTCCAACCTATCCTTTCAACCCCAAGTCCAATCTTTAACAAACTCGTGCAGACTCCACCTCCGCAACATCGCCAAAATCCGCACGTTCCTAACCCCAGAAACCACTAAACAGCTCATCCACTCCCTCATCATATCACGACTCGACTACTGCAACTCCCTCCTCACTGGCCTGCCTCGCCGCTGGCTATCCCCGCTTCAGTCCATCCTGAATACGGCTGCCAGACTCATTCACCTTTCCAACCGCTCTGTATCCGCCACCCCCCTCTGCCAATCCCTCCACTGGCTTCCGATTGCGCAACGGATCAAATTCAAAATCCTAACACTAACGTACAAAGCTGTCCACCATACTGCCCCGAACTACATCACTGACCTAATATCCAAGTACCGCCCAGCACGCACACTCCGCTCCTCACAAGACCTCCTTCTCTCTAGTTCCCTTGTCTCCTCCTCCCATGCCCGCCTCCAGGACTTCTCCAGGGTGTCACCCATCCTCTGGAACTCCCTGCCCCAACCCATCAGATTATCACCTACTCTCCTCTCCTTTAGGCGCACCCTGAAAACCCATCTCTTCAGGGAAGCCTACCCCACCCCCTGCTAACTTGCTGACCTCCTCCACTCTTTTCGGAAAAAATATATGGTTTGGGTGGTCTTTTACAAACTCTAAAAGCTGTAAGTGAAAAATAAAAAAGTAATGGAAAAATTGCAAAAATGGTCCGCCGGTTGAGTTGGAGTGGAGTGCAGGGCCTGGCAGCGAAGAGGTTAATCAGAAGCTTTAGAAAAAATATGTTTGCACAGACTGAAATAACTAAATGGAAAGTTTATTTTAATGCGTAAATATAGTCACACCTGTGAAATCTTTTAAAGTGGAACAAAAATTTCACTGTTGGTCCTTGCAGGCAGGCAAGCAGAAGAGAAATGCCTGTTTGCAGCATCCCCTGGTGCATTAACTTAGCTGCACATCCACAGCTCAGCTTACAGTGGCCTACCCAATCCCTGTGTGCTGAAATAAAGAACTCCTGTGTATTTGCATCCCATGCCAGCCAATGAAGAAGGCTGAAAAAATGGCACATAGGAGCAGATGCCAGCACTGGTGAGGTACAGGACCATTGGAAGAAAGGTGAGTATAAACTGCCTTTAGTTCCATTTTAATATGCCTAGTGGTGTAGCTGGGTGCTGCCAGCTCTGACTCTGCCCGTTCACTCTGTTGTATGTGCCGGCTCATTCACCCCCACTGCTTGCCCCCCCAGTCTACTGTAAACATAGGACAGGCAGCCAGTATCTGTGCCGGCTCTTCACTCATTCCCATCAGCCACTGGAAGATGTGTGTGCAGCCGGAAAAGCAAGAGGGAGCAGGCTGCAGATGTTGCTCTCCTCTCAGCTGTGTGGGTGGCTGCAGGCTGAGCACTTGTCTGAGTGCCCAGTCCCTCTGTTCACCCTCCTGCTGCTGTTGTAAACTAGACAAGAGGGCTCTGTGTCAGTGAGAGATTTCCTGGTAACCCCCCCCCCCCCCCGCAGTCAGATCAGATTCAATCAGAGGACAGCAGAGCGAAAACCAATAGGAACACCAGGGAGAACTTACTATTCAGGCGCCATGGCTCATGGTATATCCTGAAGAAGTCACGTGCTATTAACCGTGACGGAACGCGTAGATACGCCAGTGGGAGGAGCCTAACGGATTGCGCGGTGACGTCATATCCGGCGTTGGCGCCATCTTGGTCCACCTTTTCTCGTGAGGATCCACACAAGTCAGTACACCCATGGTGTGGTGCAAATGTGCATGTCCAACCACACAAATGTGAGTAGTACTATCAGTGTGGCTTTATTAAAAGGTTTTACAGTTTTACACTATGTGGATCTTTTTTGTCCTATGTGGGGTGTTCATGGAGTAAGTGCGTATTAATATCTGGAGGCACCTAGTGGAAAATCAGTTACCCATCAGAGGAGGAAGTACCACCACCACTACTGAGGAGCCCCCCAAGGTGCTGTGGGAGGATTACCTAAGAGGCAATTGTCTGGCTCATTGGTCCTGCGGGGACTGGGCAGGAAGGTGAGGGGGCACCCCTGTCATTGTGGATTCACGTTTTAAGCTGGGAGCACCTGCATGAAGTTTGTGTGTGTTTTTTCACATAACAAGACGGATTTATATTACTGGGAAGACTCACAGCACCCGTGTTGTCTATTTATTGGTCTTTTTATTTAGTATGTGGATAGGGTATTTGTAGCGCTGCACTGTTTTATAATTATATGACTCATGAGAGCTGTAGTTCTTTACCTCTTCGCTGGCCGCACGGAAATGTGCAGCCTCCCCGCCTCTGGGCCTTGACGCCGAGCGGCCGCACATTTGCGTGTAATTTACAAAAACATATGTGCTGAGAGAGCGTGCCCTGCACACTACCAGAAAACAAGAGATCCCTGTGCTCAAATCCATACAGCTAGTGCATGCATTTATCCATCAGGTGCTAAAGGGGTGTAACCACATTAACTCTAGAAATTCTGAAGGACCCTCTGCACACTGGTATATACCCTTTCAAGCAAACTATGCAATAAATAGGGATATTTGGTTCACACATATTGCAATACATGCTTAAGCTGGCCAACTGCGTCAAAGTAATCCCTCTATGGCCAGTCCTACTCTGCCCTGCCTACGCAAGTGCTACTGTGGACACAATGCTAGCATAGGGGAAAAGACACAATGGGGAGAGCTACAAGGTTCATGTCTGGCTACTGACCCAACAATACAACAAACAAGAGATACCTGTGCTCAAATCCCAAAAGCTAGTGCATGCATTTATCCATCAGGTGCCAAAGGGGTGTAACCACATATTAACACTAGAAAGTCTGAAGGACCCTCTGCACACTGGTATATACCCTTTCAAGCAGACTATGCATTAAATAGGTAGCTCTCCCCCATTGTGTCTTTTCCCCTATGTTAGCATTATGTCCACAGTAGCATTTGCGTAGGCAGAGCAGAGTAGGACTGGCCATAGAGGGATTACTTTGACGCAGTTGGCCAGCTTAAGCATGTATTGCAATATGTGTGAACTAAATATCCTTATTTAATGCATAGTCTGCTTGAAAGGGTATATACCAGTGTATATAATGTAAATAAACCCTTAGAACAGAGTTGCTCAACCAGGAGTCCATGAAACCCCAAGGTTCCTTTAGAGGTTTCTAGGGGTTCCTTGAGCATTTTCTGTTTTTCAGATAAGTTCCCACTGATCTTTTTAGCTATCTGTAAGGGGGTAATTCTTCCCAATAACTGCAAGTGTAAGGAGCATTCTTCCCACTGGTCATCACCTCTAATGTATCATGAGTTGTAGCTATAGTAATTATTAGTATGGGTTCCTTATACCAGAAAGTTATTTCAAGGGTTCCTCTGTGTTGAAAAGGTTAAGAAAGACTGCCCTAGAGTATCCATACAAGTGCCTTGAGAGGAGAAGTGGCTTGAACTCTTGGGAGACTTCAGTGGCCATTTTTCGCCCCTCTCATTGAGCCAATATTTTGCTGTAATTAGGGAGGGCCAATTGATGGAGAACCTTGCAGTGAGTGGAGGAACAGTAGAGGAAGACTTGATTTTGTTGGACAGCATTTTCCTATTCCCAAGCTTACCATACTCACCTTGCTAATGATAGCTATACCTGATTTGATCTTGTAGTGTCTGGGATACTCACTGGTGGTATATCCTACTGTGCTGGTTGCTACATCTTTTATACAACATCATTCCCTTCTCCTCCTATCTCTTTGCTCCCCTCCCCCCTTTTTTTCTTCACTTTTTCCTTACATGTTTTCTCTCTTTCTTGTTTCTATATTTATGGGGGTGGAATCAGAATTCTGATTGGTTTGTTTTTGTTATACAAGATAAAACAATAGGTCCTCCCACACAGCCAATATTGGATGGACAATAATATCCAGAGTTGATACACTCCATATGTTGCAATGGTTAATGTTTTCTATTACCCTTTGACTAGCCAATCATTGGTTGTGTTTCTGTATTCTGGACTTTGGTTTTTGTTCTGTTGGTCATCTTTTGGAGTCGGGATGTATGGGCCTGTTGATTACCATTGTCATTTACTTTGTACTGTTCTGTTTTGTGGTTGGATTCAATAAAAGTCTTCATTTAAATAAAAAAATATAATGGTGTGTGGTCAGGCACAGGAACCCGCCTGTGAGGGAGAGTGCAGAGTATAGGAAAAAATTCCTGACGTTTATGGAAAATTCAGGGCATTAACATGTCAGACAGCGCTACCCTGCTTGCTGAAGCTATCCTCTGGTAACCCTTTTACTAATTGTAGTTCTGTAGAATTTTATATTACAGAGCATATACTCAATACTTCTATATATCTGTGACAAAGACTGTTGCTTGCTTGTATTGCTCAATAACCAAGAACGTTATAAAAGGAACTGTGCATTATATTTGTGTGTGGATGATTAATCCCAACCTAAGGTACTCAAATAAGGGCCGAGACCACACATGGGTTCCAGAAGTAATCAAGCACCTTCCTTTGTAAGTCTGAGACAAAACATGACAATTGTTTATAACTCTGAGTCCAGGTTAGCTTTAAAGAATGTGCATTTTAAGTAACTTTCTCAAAATGTCTCCATTAATAAATTACTGGCAAGCTACAATATATAGCCAGAGTATTTATTTTAAATAGGCTGTAAATTGTTTTTAAAAAAGGAATTATTGATTTTCAGGAAAGTGACTTTGCCTAGGCTGAGATGGTATTAGATCTGCTGCATGGAGGAGTAAACATTTCCTTGATCTCTGTGATCACACTACATTATGATTTTACAGTGAGTCAGTAGATGAGGCGCTGCAGCAGGGCTGTATCTCTGACATTTGCAAACACAGCCAAAAACTGCTCAGGCACCAGGGTTTGTATCACTTTGGAATCACAGTCCAGGAAGAAGATACCTACCCTAGATGAGGCTTGAACAAAGATAGTGTCTTCTTCTGGAGATAGAAGCAGATGTTGGCATAAAAACACCTTTATATGCTGGCTGTAGCACCTCCCCTTTTGAAGCCCAATTAAATGGGGGTTCCTGTTTGTTTGTTCATTCATAATAGTATACATCACTGAGAGCTTTGGCTCTGTGTAATGTATCTGGGCAGGGTGTGTACAAGCAGCTGCAGATAGGTTACACAGAGCCACAACTTTGATTGATCTTTTACCACTATGAGTGAGCAGCAGCACTGATCATTCCTTCATAACAGTGATGAATTACTAGAGCTGCTGATCTCTGTGTATCTATCAGTGGCCCCATTTGCACATACACAGCATGGCTGATGGATAACAGAGTGCTGCAGCATTGTGTGATCTTCCACTATTTGTCAGTGATGTTGGGCCAGTGACATATCTAACACAGCTTGACATCTCTGATCATAAACTGAAAGCCTGCATAGTGCTGTACCATCCATTGGTTCTGAGCTGTGTATGTATATAAAAACAGCCCTGATATACACACAGAGCTGCTGGCTGTATGATCTGTTTTTGAGCGACCCCTGCTGCCTCCACTTTCTTTTTAGTGCCATTGTTGTTTGGGGGGGCTCTTCAAGCATGCTGTTTAGAAACAAGGGGACAGATTCCCTATTGGGTTATAAAAGAAAAGTACAATGATAGATCTTCCTTAAGCCACCAGGCATGTCTGTGGATTGTAGGAGGAAACCAGAGTGCCCAGAGGAAATCGCACAAGAAAGGGTGGACATGTAAACTCCATGCAGGCAAGGAAGGAATGCTAACCACTAAGCCACTCTGCTTCCACATCTGAAATTTAGGCATTTACTGTTTATGACAGCCTTTCTCAAAATTTTTATCCCAGAGGAGCCCTTGAAATAATGTTCAGGTTCCAGGGAACCCCTAATAAAACCAATTCCCAGAGGGTCAGTGTGAAAAATGCCCCTTATGTTGGTTGTCAATCGTAAGAAAGCCTCCCTTATAGTGGGAGTCAGAATGCCCCCTTACAGGTAGCTAAAAAGATCATGCCACTGACTGTGCCAAGTGGTGTTGGTTCCAGGACTACAGTATGCAGGCACCAACAAATAGGAGGTCAATCAGTCACACTCAAGGAACCCCTAACAACCTCTGGAGAGACCCTAGGCTTCCATGGAACCCCAGTTGAAAATGGTTGGTTTATGGGGTTATCCTGTCCCTAAAAACATGCTGCTGAAGAAAACTGAAAAAAACGGATGAAAAAAAAGTGGCCAATCTTACTTTATAACAAGTGATGAATATAGAATGTCACTAAACCATACAATTCTCCAGAAAATTATCAAGTTTGTGCTTGGAAAATTGTAGGCCATAAATAAAAAGCCAATAGTAATTTAAAGCTTTCTGCAACAAGTGGGAATCTTCAGAAAAGATCGCAAACTCTTTGTGAATTGAACTTATCATGTAGCTATTACTAGGCGTAATACTTAGAATTGATTTAAAATCCTTAAAGAACTTAAAGACAATCTATAATCACAACATACATTTTCATTTTATAAAAACAGCTTTGTAATAACAATACAAACAATATTTATATTTGGCCATCCATATAATCTTACTTGAAAAATCTAATTTCACGTTTTGAGCGCTGCTTGTTTGCTGACCATCTCTTTTCGCAACTTCCTGAATTCCCTGCATGCTTGCAGCTCCTCTTTTGCTGTTTACTTTCCATTTCTAAGAACTACATATCCATGGTACCTTGCTGCCTGCAAGCATTAATTCCTGTACTGATCCCCCACTTGAAGCTCCTCCTCTCAGCACCTCTGTAGATCAGAAAGCAGGCTCTGTGAAATGTGTGACACATCAGTACCTGCACCCAGGACATGGTGACTACATGTCACAGAATTCCAGGTCATAACTGTGTGGAGATCTTCACAAAGTAAGTTTACAAACTTAAAGATTGATCAGATTAATAGGAATAGGCTAGAAATAATTGAAACAAAATGTGGAAATGAATATATATTTTTTAATTTTGACTATAGATATGCCTTATCCACCTCAACCCTCCCGGCCCCAAATTTTCACCTTCCTTGTTGACTCCCAATTCGTTTCGATGAAATGTGCAAGAATCTCTGCAAAATTTTAGTGAAGCAAAATATAATAGTTCCACTGTTTCATGTACAGGAATGAAGACAACACAAGCTGCTGGTGTGAGGGAATTATGTTGAACAACAGAACTGCATCCAGGTCAGGCATAGAACAGGAAACAGGAATTATAAGGCAATGCAATATTACCGTATGCAAGTAGAGTCACAGGATTTGCATAATAACTCTATAACACTGATGGTCAGTAATGAAGTCACCTTTTTTAATTAAACTCATCTGTAGCCATGCCTTTTTCCAATGTAAAATAGTTTGTATACGTAAAGCAAAAAAATGCAGCGCTTGAGTGTATAATAAGGAGAATTTACATATGCACAACAGAAATAGAAGGAAATACATTAGAGGTATGACATGCACCAGGTTTGATGTACATAAATTAATGTAAACAGTGGTCGGGTAAGTAATAAAGATTCATCCGACCAATCAAAGTGCATATAGTGATAGGGATGTTAGAGTCATTAGATCTAGGGGTACATCCGAGTGCCAATCAAATCCGTGACTTCTGTGATAGGAGAATAGCTGTAAAATGCACTAACCAGATAGCGCAAGCCAAAGCGCATTGGAGTATAATGACCTACTCCTGTCACAGCCAAATGGTCATCAGCGTAGCCCTTTGATAATGTGCTCTTGCCACGAAACGCGTTAGGGATAAGGATACCTCTCATACCACTTGTTACCTACATGGTCCATGCATCTAACTGTCGGCCATCTTTTTGGATTCTGTGAATCAGCTTCTTTGGATATTACTATGTAAGTGTGCTACCTGTTTTTACCAATCTCTTGAATAAAAATACTACACTATCAAGATTTCTCTCTTTTGGGTCTTATTGCTGAGTCCCTAAGGTGATCTCCTGATATGAAAGCACACCACCCCTGGCGATAGATGATATAAGGCAAATTCGTGTTACTGTAAAGAGGCGTACTCCCCCTGGTGGTAGGAGATGGCAAGAGTGGTGCACAGGTGTTCCTGAGGGCTCTACGCTGATGACCATTTGGCTGTGACCAGGAGTAGGTCATTATACTCCAATGCGCTTTGGCTTGCGCTATCTGGTTAGTGCATTTTACAGCTATTCTCCTATCACAGAAGTCACGGATTTGATTGGCACTCGGATGTACCCCTAGATCTAATGACTCTAACATCCCTATCACTATATGCACTTTGATTGGTCGGATGAATCTTTATTACTTACCCGACCACTGTTTACATTAATTTATGTACGTCAAACCTGGTGCATGTCATACCTCTAATGTACAGTTGCAAGAAAAAGTATGTGAACCCCTTGGGATTACGTGGAGTTTTCCATGAATTGGGCATAAAATGTGCTCTGAACGTCATATAAGTCACAGCAATAGAAGAACACAGTCTGCTGAACATAATACTACACAAACATTAGATGTTGCCATAGTTTAATTGCACATAACATGTAAACATTCACAGTGCAGGGAGGAAAAAGTATGTGAACCTTTGGATTTAATAACTGGTTGACCCTCCTTTGGCAGCAATAACCTCAACCAAACGTTTCCTGTAGTTGCAGATCAGACCTGCACAACGATCTGGAGTAATTTGGACCACTCCTCTTCACAAAAACTGTTTCAGTGTAGCAATATTCTTGGGATGCCTGGAGTGAATCGCTCTCTTAAGGTCATGCCACAGCATTTCAGCATTTCAGTCGGGTTGAGGTCAGGACTCTGACTGGGCCACTCCAGAAGGCGTATTCTGTGCTGTTGCAGCCATTGTATTGTTGAATTACTTGTATGCTTTCGGTCATTGTCCTGTTGCATCACCCATCCTCTGCGGAGCTTCAGTTGGCGGACAGATGGTCATACGTTTTCCTGCAAAATGTCTTGAAAAACTCTGCAATTCATTTTCCCATCAATGACAACAATCCGTTTAGGCCCTGAGGCAGCAAAGCAGCCCCAAACCATGATGCTCCCTCCGCCATGTTTTACAGTGGGGATGAGGTTTTGATGTTGGTGTGCTGTGTCTTTTTTTCTCCACACATAGTGTTGTGTGTTCTTCCCAAACAACTCAATCTTGGTTTCATCTGTCCACAGTATATGTTGCCAGTAGTGCTGTGGAACATCCAGGTGCTCTTTTGCAAACTTCAAACATGCTGCAATATTCTTTTTGGACAGCAATGGCTTCCTCCGTGGTGTCCTCCCATGTGCTCCATTCTTGTTTAATGTTTTCCTTATTGTAGATGTGTCAACAAAAATATTAGCATGTGCCAGAGATTTCTGTAGGTCTTTAGCTGACACTCTGGGATTCTTCTTTACTTCATGCAGCATTCTGCGCTGTGCTCTTGCAGTCATTTTTACAGGACGACCACGCCTAGGGAGAGTAGCAACAGTGCTAAACTTTCTCCATTTGTAGTCAGTCTGTCTTACCGTGGACACATGAACATCAAGGCTTTTGGAGATACTTTTGTAACCCTTTCCAGCTTTATGCAAGTCAACAATTCTTGATCGTAGGTCTTCTGAGAGCTCTTTTCTGCGAGGCATGGTTCACATCAGACAGTGCTTCTTGAAACCAGTAAACCCAACACAGGTGTGTGTTTTTTAAGGGCAGGCCAGCTGTCAGCAACACATCCAATATCATCACACTGATTGGAGTCAAGGTTGGCTCACTCCTGGCTCCAATTAGCTCTGGGAGAAGTCATTAAGCTAGGGCCTCACATACTTTTTTCCTCCCTGCACTGTGAATGTTTACATGTTATGTGCAATTAAACCATGGCAACATCTAATGTTTGTGTAGTATTATGTTCAGCAGACTGTGTTCTTCTATTGTTGTGACTTAGATGACGTTCAGAGCACATTTTATGCCCAATTCATGGAAAACTCCACGTAATCCCAAGGGGTTCACATACTTTTTCTTGCAACTGTATTTCCTTCTATTTCTGTTGTGCATATGTAAATTCTCCTTACTATACACTCAAGCGCTGCATTTTTTTGCTTTATTTTATTTTCTATGAAGAGGTTATACGAGGTTTATCTTTATGCTAGCGGCTTGAATCTTTCAGATCCAGCACTCGTTTTTATCCTATTTACCACCAGTTTGTATACATGTTGTTAATTGAGTTGATGCTATGTGTGTCTCTTGCACAATAATATGTTCCGGATTCTTCAGGTTTCATTCCACTGAGTTTTAAAAACACTTCTCTTTTATTTGTGTCTCTGGACAGAGTCAGTCGTCCTTGAACAGAACTGGCATAATCTTTGTGTTCATTATGACATATTCTTCCCAACCACTCCATCTGTTTCCTTTCAGATTGTCGGTTCCAGTGCACACAGTGCATGTTAGTGCTGTCAGTGAGGGAGGCTCCGGTCACTTTACAGGTCAGTTCTAGAGTCTCTGATGGCTTCATGGTCCCAGGACCAGACTCCACCATTGTGATTTCTGATGTGACACCTGCAAATATAGATTATATTTTGTTATATACTTCATCCTATATTGTAGTTCAAATAAACTTTCAAGTGAGAAAAATAAATGAAAAGTAACACACATTGTACTAAAGACACAATAAAAAGTAACCACAGGAGATGTGTCATGTCTGAAGTTCTGCTGATTCTTCTCAGATAATGTTTCCTGTGGACGGCTTTGTATTTAAATAAAAACTTTGTATGAATACAGTTTGCATACATGGAAATAATTGGGTGAGTTGAACCAAAGAGATAGCTGCTTTGTTTTTAAGCAAATGTTTTTTTCCTGAAGAATATTCAGTATTTAAAGAGACCCTGTTGCTACTCACTATGTTAAAAAAAATTGAAAGAGAACCATCCTATAGTGATTCATTCACACTGGTGCATAGACCCATACCTCCGTGCAGAGGGTCGTGTTTATACACCCAGGGAATGACAGGTGTTACAGGCAATCAGCCTGTAAAAATCAATGACAGCACATGCCAGTGTTTACATCCATACAGGGATGGACACATAGCTTTGGATGTAAATATTCTGCATCCAGAGCTGTGCCTGCATTCCTTTATGAGTGTAAGCACTGACATATGCGTGAAGATCTGTACAGATGCTGTTTCTGTCAGGCGGTAATTGAAGTGGAATTCTATGCACCACCATTATTATTAAAAATGCCCCCCCCCCCCCAAATACCTACCTACCTATTTTCAGGCCACTCCAGTCCAATCATGTGGTTCCCCCTGTGTCAGTGAGTGATGCTACAAGTGAAAGGAGAAACTGTTCAACAATGGTGATGTCACACACAGGCTTCAATGGTCCATCTGTTGTCTCCTCTCCCCTGAACTGGACACTGGCTGACACCGAGGAGCTGGATTATGTGGCTGGAGTGGAGCTGCTTGAAATTAGGTGTACAAATCTTTCTTGCTCAGCTTAGTTAGATTAGGTATTAGGAGGGGAGGGAGCATTTTAAAGATTAGTTGGTGGTGCCTGGAATTCCACTTTAATTTTGACAGCCTAGCTGGATACAGCAGCAACACCTGAGTGTATAAACACTAGCATCTGCATGGAAGTATGGGTCTATACTCCTGCACTTATGAGGCCTATAAAAAAAAAAAATTGTTATGATTCGTTCACATGGGTGACTAGGGGAAGTAAAATCAGGTGCCTGAACCACAGTTTTTCCACCCC
>CATNWA010002528.1:0-28282 GCA_951230385.1 Staurois parvus | reverse complement strand
GCCCCAAAATTTGGTTGGATGGGGTTCTCCCTTTGTAAGGTACAATATTCAGTGGCCAAGATATCTTCTGCAGGCTTGACAGAGTAGAGCAATAAACATATGTGCAGTCCATTGAGTGTAGGAGACTTGAGTGTAGGTGACTTGAGTGTAGGTGACTTGTGTAGGAGACTTGAGGAGTGTAGGTGACTTGAGTGTAGTTGACTTGAGGAGTGTAGGTGACTTGAGGAGTGTAGGTGACTTGTGTAGGAGACTTGAGTGTAGGTGACTTGAGGAGTGTAGGTGACTTGAGGAGTGTAGGTGACTTGTGTAGGAGACTTGAGGAGTGTAGGTGACTTGAGTGTAGTTGACTTGAGGAGTGTAGGTGACTTGAGTGTAGGTGACCTGAGGAGTGTAGGTGACTTGAGTGTAGGAGACTTGAGGAGTGTAGGTGACTTGAGTGTAGGTGACCTGAGGAGTGTAGGTGACTTGAGTGTAGGTGACCTGAGGAGTGTAGGTGACTTGAGTGTAGGTGACCTGAGGAGTGTAGGTGACTTGAGTGTAGGTTGACCTGAGGTGACTGTAGTGTAGGTGACTTGAGTGTAGGTGACCTTGAGGAGTGTAGGTGACTTGAGTGTAGGAGACTTGAGGAGTGTAGGTGACTTGAGTGTAGGAGACTTGAGGAGTGTAGGTGACTTGAGTGTAGGAGACTTGAGGAGTGTAGGTGACTTGAGTGTAGGTGACCTGAGGAGTGTAGGTGACTTGAGTGTAGGTGACCTGAGGAGTGTAGGTGACTTGAGTGTAGGTGACCTGAGGAGTGTAGGTGACTTGAGTGTAGGAGACTTGAGGAGTGTAGGTGACTTGAGTGTAGGAGACTTGAGGAGTGTAGGTGACTTGAGTGTAGGTGACTTGAGGAGTGTAGGTGACTTGAGTGTAGGTGACTTGCGGAGTGTAGGTGACTTGAGTGTAGGTGACTTGAGGAGTGGTGACTTGAGGTGAGGTGACTTGAGTGTAGGTGACCTGAGGAGTGTAGGTGACTTGAGTGTAGGTGACCTGAGGAGTGTAGGTGACTTGAGTGTAGGTGACCTGAGGAGTGTAGGTAGTGACTTGAGTGTAGGAGACTTGAGGAGTGTAGGTGACTTGAGTGTAGGAGACTTGAGGAGTGTAGGTGACTTGAGTGTAGGTGACTTGCGGAGTGTAGGTGACTTGAGTGTAGGTGACTTGCGGAGTGTAGGTGACTTGTGTGTAGGTGACCTGAGGAATGTAGGTGACTTGAGTGTAGGAGACTTGAGGAATGTAGGTGACTTGAGTGTAGGTGACTTGAGGAATGTAGGTGACTTGAGTGTAGGAGACTTGAGGAATGTAGGTGACTTGAGTGTAGGTGACTTGAGGAATGTATTTGACCTGAGTGTAGGTGAAAACAATAATATAAACACTGGTGAAGCGCTAGTACTAAACATGTAAATGGCATATAAAATACATATAAACAGCAACAAATATAATGCATAAAAATGTATGTGAACCTACAAAGTGCAAATCCACTCGAATCAAATAAGGTGCTGCAAAAAAGTGGAGTAGGTAAACCTATATTTATAAACGTGATCCCTTTCCAAAGGGAAAGAGATTGAACAAATCAACCCCCCCCCCCCCCCCCCCCCCCCCCCCCACCGTCCACACAGGGGACTAATGGTGGATGTATGAGTGACCCCTCAGGGGGTAAAGACACAACAGCTGTGACTAATACAGTGTTTAAATAGTGGAATCTCAGCCAAATAACATAATAAATGCACATGCAAAAAAACATGCAAAAACCACAGCATGCCATCATGTCCATATGGAGCAAAACCTCTGAGGAATGTTTCCAACACCTTGTTGAAGAATGAAGGCAGTTCTGTAGGCAAAAGGGGGTCCAACTCGGTACTAGCAAGGTGGACCCAATAAAATGGCCGGTGAGTGTAGATAAATGTATTTTGGGTACAGCAATGCATGACCGTGCAAATGCCAGTTAAAATAGCGCAGTGCTGAATAGCAAAACATGGCCCGGTCACAAAGGGGTTAAAACTTTACAAGGCTTAGGTGGTTAAAAAGGATGGCGGGTCATGCAGGAAGGGGATCAGATAAAAACAGCAATACCAATAGGATATCCTTATGGGCCCAGCGCTAGTTTCCCTCTCTCCCTGATCTCTGGAGCTCCCAGCGATGGGCCGGTGCTGAGTAGGAAGGACAGTTTATAGTATGAAGCTCCGTCTATAACCAATCATGGCTCATCGTTCATGACCAATACAGAATATGACAAACTGATACCAAGACATAGAAAATGGAAACAATGTAACAACCCGCATCGTCACTGACAATATGATGAGATGTGTATCTCATCTATACAGCGCGCGGAGCCGTACTGTCAGTGATGATGCGGGTTGTTACATTGTTTCCATTTTCTATGTCTTGGTATCAGTTTGTCATATTTCGTATTGGTCATGAATGATGAGCCATGATTGGTGGGGTTGTGGGAATGGACCGGGCTCTGTAATACATCTTCTCATTATCTCCAGTGACAGAACTTCATGCAAATCTGCAGCCAGCTCGGTATAGTGTGTACACATCATTATGGAAATCAGAAAGGAGAGAAAACACAGAGACTCCAATCATCATCATCATCCCTATGTACATTGTGCTATGGGGGGGGAGGAGGGCAGAGGACACCTCAATGGGTATACAGCAAGAATTACCGTATGCAGTACGGGAGATACATCTATGGATATATAGAATATATAACCTGCAGATCCGTGTTCATACAGGAGGCGTGCTATAGATTTGTGTCTATGTGTGAGGAGTTCTATAGATTTGTGTCTATATGTGAGGAGTTCCTATAGATTTGTGTCTATGTGTGAGGAGTTCTATAGATTTGTGTCTATATGTGAGGAGTTCTATAGATTTGTGTCTATGTGTGAGGAGTTCTATAGATTTGTGTCCAGGGCTTTCTTTCTGCCGGAACGCGGCGGTACTGCGTTCCGCCACCTTTTTCTTCTTGTCCCCGCTCACCGACTGCCTCTGCAGAGCTGACAAGCTATGCAGAGCAGCGAAAGTGACAGGTGCCGGACGCGCGGCTTGTTTTATGTCATGCTTGCGCGTGCCCGGCACCTGTTCACTGCCGCTGCTCACAGCCGGTGAGCGGGGACATGCACGCTTCACCCCCCCCCCCCCCCCCTCTACCGCCAGCGTTGTAAACATCGGGGGGCGCGCGGCCACCCCCATAGGAAAGGTGTATCTTAGTACACCCGGCGGTGCGCGCTGACGTCATCACGCCCTCTGCTCGTCGATCCTACCATAGCGCGGATCGTCAGCATCAGGTAAGGAGCGGCGATACAATTTTTTTTTCTCGCTTTTCTTGCTAATGTGGGGGGGGGCAGTGTTACTCGCTATTCTTACTAATGTGGGGGGGGGGCGGTGTTAATTCCATACATTTACTTTTATAGCCCCTCCCAAATTTTACTTGCATTCCTGTTCTCTAAAGGGGTGGTCCTAGGGTTTGATGGGGGCGTGGCCAGGTTTGGGTGGGGGAGTTCCACCACCTTTCCTCTGAGAAAAAAAGCCCTGTTTGTGTCTATATGTGGAGGAGTTCTATAGATTTGTCTATACAGGAGAAACATTCCATAGATGGTCTATACAGGGAGGATGTGATAGATCTGGGTCTAGAAGCATGTACAGGAAAGACATTCTATATATATCTGTCTGTGAGAGGCCTTCTACACATATTAGTCCATACAGGGGAGGCCTCCTATACATCTATATCCATACAATGGAGGCCTTCAATGGATCTGAGACCATACAGAGCAAGTCTTCTATGGGTCTAGGTCTATACAGAAGAAATCTCCTATAGATCTACATCCATACAATGGAGGCCTTCATGGATCTGAGACCATACAGAGTAAGTCTTCTATGGGTCTAGGTCTATACAGAAGAATCTCCTATAGATCTACATCCATACAATGGAGGCCTTCATGGATCTGCATCCATACAGAGCAAGTCTTCTATGGGTCTAGGTCTATACAGAAGAAATCTATAGATCTGAATCCATAAAGGAAAGCCCTCCTATCGATCTGAATCTATATAAGGGTGAACTCTTATAGATCTGAGACCATACAGGAAAATCCCTCCTATCGATCTGAGTCCAAACGCGGGAGATCTCGTATAGAGTTGAGTCCATACAGGGGAGAACTCTTATAGATCTGAGTCCATACAGGGGAGGACTACTATAGATCTGAATCCATACAGGGGAGAACTCTTATAGATCTGAGTCCAAACAGGGGAGATCTCATATAGAATTGAGTCCATACAGGGGAGACTCCCTAGGGATCTGAGTGCATACAAGGGATGCCTACTATAGATCGGAATCCACACGGGGGGCTTCTATAGATATGGATCCATACAGGAGGAGAGGCCTCCTATAAATCTCTAGTCTATAATGGAGAGGTCTTCCATAGATCTGGCTCTATACAGAAGAAATCCCCTATAGATTGGAGTCCTTACAGGGAGGCCTCCTACAGATTAGAGTCAAAAAAGGGGAGCATGCTATAGATTCATGGAGATCATATCCCCCTCTTATGTATTATACATGGTGATCATATCCCCCCTTTATGTAGTATTATACATGGAGATCATATCCCCCCTTATGTATTATACACGGAGATCATATCCCCCTTTATGTGTATTATACATGGAGATCATATCCCCCTTATGTATTATACATGGAGATCATATCCCCCCTTATGTATTATACACGGAGATCATATCCCCCCTTATGTATTATACATGGAGATCATATCCCCCCGTATGTATTATACATGGAGATCATATCCCCCCTTATATATTATACATGGTGATCATATCCCCCCCTTAATGTATTATACATGGTGATCATATCCCCCCCTTATGTATTATACATGGTGATCATATTCCCCCCCCTTATGTATTATACATGGTGATCATATCCCCCCCTTATGTATTATACATGGTGATCATATCCCCCCCCCTTATGTATTATACATGGAGATCATATCCCCCCATATGTATTATTCATGGTGATCATATCCCCCCTTATGTATTATACATGGAGATCATATGCCCCCTTATGTATTATACATGGAGATCATATCCCCCCCTTATGTATTATACATGGTGATCATATCCCCCCTTATGTATTATACATGGAGATCATATCACCCCCTTATGTATTATACATGGAGATCATATCCCCCCTTATGTATTACACATGGAGATCATATCCCCCCTTATGTATTATACATGGAGATCATATCCCCCCCTTATGTATTACACATGGGGATCATATCCCCCCTTATGTATTACACATGGGGATCATATCCCCCCTTATGTATTACACATGAGATCATATCACCCCCTTATGTATTATACATGAAGATCATATCCCCCCTTATGTATTATACATGGAGATCATATCCCCCCTTATGTATTATACATGGAGATCATATCCCCCCTTATGTATTATACATGGAGATCATATCCCCCCTTATGTATTATACATGGAGATCATATCCCCCCCCTTATGTATTATACATGGAGAATCATATCCCCCCTTATGTATTATACATGGAGATCATATCCCCCCTTATGTATTATACATGGAGATCATATCCCCCCTTATGTATTATACATGGAGATCATATCCCCCCCTTATGTATTATACATGGAGATCATATCCCCCTTATGTATTATACATGGAGATCATATCCCCCTTATGTATTATACATGGAGATCATATCCCCCCTTATGTATTATACATGGTGATCATATCCCCCCTTATTACACATGGTATGTATACACATGGAGATCATATCCCCCCTTATGTATTATACATGGAGATCATATCCCCCCTTATGTATTATACATGGAGATCATATCCCCCCCCTTATGTATTATACATGGAGATCATATCCCCCCCTTATGTATTATACATGGAGATCATATCCCCCCTTATGTATTATACATGGAGATCATATCCCCCCCTTATGTATTATACATGGAGATCATATCCCCCCTTATGTATTATACATGGAGATCATATCCCCCCTTATGTATTATACATGGTGATCATATCCCCCCTTATGTATTATACATGGAGATCATATCCCCCCTTATGTATTATACATGGAGATCATATCCCCCCCCCCCTTATGTATTATACATGGAGATCATATCCCCCCTTATGTATTATACATGGAGATCATATATCCCCCTTATATATTATACATGGAGATCATATCCCCCCCCCCCTTATGTATTATACATGGAGATCATATCCCCCCCCCCCCCCCCCCCTTATGTATTATACATGGAGATCATATCCCCCCTTATGTATTATACACGGAGATCATATCCCCCCTTATGTATTATACACAGAGATCATATCCCCCCTTATGTATTATACACGTAGATCATATCCCCCCTTATGTATTATACACGGAGATCATATCCCCCCTTATGTATTATACACGGAGATCATATCCCCCCCTTATGTATTATACATGGAGATCATATCCCCCCCCCCTTATGTATTATACATGGAGATCATATCCCCCCCCCTTATGTATTATACATGGAGATCATATCCCCCCTTATGATTATACATGGAGATCAAATCCCCCTTATGTATTATACAAGGTGAGATCACATCCCCCCTTATGTATTATACATGGAGATCACATCCCCCCTTATGTATTATACAAGTGGAGATCACATCCCCCCCTTATGTATTATACATGGAGATCACATCCCCCCTTATGTATTATACATGGAGATCATATCCCCCTTATGTATTATACATGGAGATCACATCCCCCCTTATGTATTATACATGGAGATCACATCCCCCCTTATGTATTATACATGGAGATCACATCCCCCCTTATGTATTATACATGGAGATCACATCCCCCCTTATGTATTATACATGGAGATCACATCCCCCCTTATGTATTATACATGGAGATCACATCCCCCCTTATGTATTATACATGGAGATCACATCCCGATTTATGTATTATACATGGAGATCATATCCCCCCTTATGTATTATACATGGAGATCATATCCCCCCTTATGTATTATACATGGAGATCATATCCCCCCTTATGTATTATACATGGAGATCATATCCCCCCTTATGTATTATACATGGTGATCATATCCCCCCTTATGTATTATACATGGAGATCATATCCCCCCCTTATGTATTATACATGGAGATCATATCCCCCCTTATGTATTATACATGGAGATCATATCCCCCCCTATGTATTATACATGGAGATCATATCCCCCCTTATGTATTATACATGGAGATCATATCCCCCCTTATGTATTATACATGGAGATCATATCCCCCCTTATGTATTATACATGGAGATCATATCCCCCCTTATGTATTATACATGGAGATCATATCCCCCCTTATGTATTATACATGGAGATCATATCCCCCCTTATGTATTATACATGGAGATTATATCCCCCCTTAATCTCCTCCTCTCATGTAGAGAATACATTCAGTTCCTCTAATCTTTCCTCATAGTTGATCTCCTCCATGCCTCGTATCAGTTTAGGTTCCCTTCTCTGTACTTCCTCCAGTTCCCCAATGTTCTTTTTGTGAATTGGATCCCAAAACTGAACTGCATATTCCAGATGAGGTCTTACTAATGATTTGTACTGGGGGGGGGGGGGATATCTCTCTCTCTGGAGTCTATACCTCTCCTAATACAAGAGAGGATTTTCTCACTGTAGAACCCGCAGCTTTGCATTGCATGCCATTATCAAGCTTGTGATCTACCAGAACTCCCAGATCCTTTTACACCATTGACCCTCCCAGATCCTTCTCCACCATTGACCCCCCCCCCCCAGAGCCTTCTCCACCATCGACCCTCCCAGATCCTTCTCCACTATGGACCCCCCCAGATCCTTCTCCACCATGGACCCCCCCAGATCCTTCTCCACCATTGACCCTCCCAGTTGTACCCCCCCCCCCAGTATGTATGATGCATATTCTTAGCCCCCTCGTGCAGACCTTACATTTATCACCATTAGCCCTCATTGGCCCCATAGTCCCCCAATTACACAGAGCATTGAGGTCGGCTTGTAATTTGGAGACATCCTGTAAGGACGTTATTCCCCGGCACAGCTTGGTGTCATCTGCAAAGACTGGAATGGGATTTTTAATCCCAGACCCTATACGTTTATAAATAGATTAAATATACAGTGAAGGAAATGCGTATTTGCTCCCCCCCCTGATGGTGAATGTTCGCCACTCACAAAGAAATGATCGGTCTAACAATGGAAAATGTTCGCCCCTCACACAGAAATGATCGGTCTAACAATGGAATGTTCTCCCCTCACACAGAAATGATCGGTCTAACAATGGAATGTTCGCCCCCTCACACAGAAATGATCGGTCTAACAATGGAATGTTCGGTGTAACACTGAGAGACAGAATACAACAACAAATTCAGCAGAAATGCGTCTAACAAATGATTGATGATCTGCATGTTCATGAGGGTAAGAAGGATTTGATCCCCTATCATTCAGCAGGATTTCTGGCTCCCAGGTGTCTCTCATACAGGTAACAAGCTGAGATTAGAAGCAGTCTCTTAAAGGGAGTGCTGCTAATCTCATTGTGTTTACCTGTATAAAAAGGACACCTGTCCACAGGAGCCATCAAACCATCAGATTCCAAACTCTCCACCATGGCAAAGACCAAGAGCTGTCCAAGGAGGTCAGGGACAAGATGGTAGACCTACACAAGGCTGGACTGGGCTACCAAACTATGGCCAAGCAGCTTGGTGAGAAGTGTGACAACAGTTGGTGCAATCATTCACAAATGGAAGAAACACAAAACAAGTGTCAGTCTCCCTAGTCTGGTGCACCATGCAAGATCTCACCTCGTGGGGTGTCAATGATCATGAGAACAGTGAGGAATCATCCCAAAATGAACTACACGTGAGGAATCCTGTCAATGATCTCCAGGCAGCTGGGACCACAGTCACCAAGAAAAAATTGGTAACATACACATACGCCGACAAGGACTGAAATCATGCAGTGCCCGCACGGTCCTATGCTCAAGAAAGCACATGTCCAGGCCCATCTGAAGTCTGCCACTGAACATCTGAATGATGCAGAGGAGGACTGGTGGAAGTGTTGTGGTCAGATGACACCAAAATCCAGCTCTTTGGTATCAACTCGCCGTGTTTGGAGGAGGAGGAATGCTGCCTATGACCCCAAGAACACCATCCCAACTGTGAAACATGGTGGTGGAAACATTCTGCTTTGGGGGTGTTTTTCTGCTAAGGGGACAGGACAACTGCACCGCATCAAAGGGACGATGGATGGGGCAATGTGTGGCAGGCGCAGCACCCTTTGGTGCCTAGTGCGCTGTGGCATTAGAAAAATGATGCAACTGCTGTTTCTTTGTTTGATTGGACTGACTTTACTCTGTAATTCCTCCAATGCCGCTCTATGGATGCAGTAGGTTAAGAGCACACGAATACTTTAGTTAACTTCTTTAATAACTTCAATTTTCTTCATATAAACAGCTTACAATGGCTTCTTTCTTTCATATTACAATGGTTTAATTCGTATTACATTGGGTTGATTCGATAGCTTATCTCGATAGATTCATTAGATTCGTTAGCTTATGCTGTTAGATTAATTCGTTAAATTTGGTAGATTGTATCAATTAAGATTACTCAACAGTGACTTGATTCGTAAGTTCGGTGGAACTACAAGTAAACACATACAACAGTTTTTAGACACAGATCTACCTGCATTACTAAACAACAGAGGAACACACAAGCGCATTAAATACCTATTGGCCTTCTCTACTTCCATGGAGCTTCTCTGATTGGAATTTTGTCTGTTTCCTCTTCTGTCTGGTGAGAAAGTGTCTCTAGAAAATCCTAGCAGGGAGTTTTACACAGGCATAAATGTGAAACTGGCTGGGATTGGTTAAGGCTCTGTACAGTGTAAGGCTGTCTGTGATTGGCTCATCTTTAACTAACTCTTAAAGGCATATTTTCCTTTCTGCTTCTGCTAACACAATGAATATATAAAATGTCATATAACAATCAAAGACATAAATTACAGCAATGATTCTGCTTTTGGCTTTAACATATCCACATATATACACTGTACTGAGGTTATTGGCAGGTTTGGTGTACACATATATGTGACCCATATTAACAACCTAGGACTGGTCTTAGCTGGCCAGCTACACAATGTACCCTCAAATCTTGGGGAGAACCTTCTTCTCTCAGCCAGGGCATTGAAAATGGGTGGTGGGATGGGTGTTCCAGCATGACAATGACCCCAAAACACACGGCCAAGGCAACAAAGGAGCGGCTCAAGAAGAAGCACATGAAGGCCCTGGAGTGGCCTAGCAGTCTCCAGACCTTCATCCGATTGAAAATCTGTGGAGGGAGCTGAAAGTTCGAGTTGCCAAACGTCAGCCACCAAACCTTAATGACTTGGAGAGGATCTGCAAGAGGAGTGGGCCAAAATCCCTCCTGATGTGTGTGCGAACCTGGGGGCCAACTCCAGGTAACGTCTGACCTCTGTGATGGCCAACAAGGGATTTGGCCACCAAGTACTAAGTCATGTTTTGTGAAAAGGGATCAAATCCTTCTTTCCCTCATGAACATGCAGATCAGTCATCATTTGTTAGACGCATTTCTGCTGAATTTGTTGTTGTATTCTGTCTCTCAGTGTTACACCGAACATTCCATTTTTTAGACCGATCATTTCTGTGTGAGGGGGCGAACATTCAGCATCAGCAGGGGAGCAAATACACATTTCCTGCACTGTATATCTGAATCCATACAGGAGGGGCCTTCTATAGATATAAGTCCATACAAGGGAGACCTCCTTATAGATCTGAGTCCCTACAGTGGAGGCCTACTATACATCTGAACCTATACAGGTGAGTAAAACTGATGATCTGAGTCCACACAGGGGCCTCCTATAGAACTGGATCCATACAGGGGGGCCTCCTATAGCTCTAAGTTTATACCAGAGAGGCCTCCTATAGATCTGAGTCTTTACAGAAGTCTTCCAAAGATCTGAACCTATACAAAAATGGACTTCTATAGATCTAAGTACATACAAGATAGGCGTCCTATAGATCTACAGGGTGGACCTCCTATAGATCTGAAGTCATACAGGGGTGCCACATTAACCACAGCATCCATAACATGCTTTCATCACCCGCAGCACCCATAATATGTTCCCATCACCCACAGCACCCATAATATTCCCCCTTCACTAATAGTATCCATAACATGATCCCCTAAACAGAATACCCATCACATGACCCTACCACCTACATTACCTATCAGAGGACCCCATCATCCACAGCACCCACCAAATGACCCCACACATACCATACACATTACATGACCCCGCATGCACCCTAGAAATATCCCCTGTATCAATGATCCCCAAAGCCATACAGAACAGACACCCCAAAAGCCTTCCAATTATTGGTGCGGAGGGAGGGGGGGGGTACCTTGTATTGGTGGTGCCAGCTGGAGGCACAGCAGAGTGAGGAGGCAGGCAGAGCTCAGCATAGTGACACCTGACAGTCAGAGGTGACAATGACAGGAGACTGAGGGATATCTGTATATACAGAGCTTACCTGTATACTGCGTCATCACAAATGCCCCGCCTCTTGCGCAACCGTGACAGTAATCTCTATGTATAGGTCTCGTAAAGGGTGATAATAATATAATTTTTGCATACATTTTAGTTTTTACAGACTGTAGGTGCAGCTTTCATTTCCATGTTTTATAGCCGTCCATAAATATTTGTTGATGATTCCATCTCCAGCCTCTCCAGCGTCTCCAGGTTGTCCCATTGGTGTCCATTTACCACTTCTCTACCGGACCAATTCTGACATCTCCCTCCTACATGTCAAATCATCATTTATTATTGCCTGAAAATTAACACCCAAACACTGTATTCAGTAGATATAAAAAGTCTACACGCCCCTGTTAAAATGTCAGGTTTCTGTGATGTAAAAAAAAGGAGAATGATAAATCATTTCAGGACCCCGCATTCACTATATCCGCTCTCCCCGACCCCGCATTCACTATATCCAGTCTCCTCGGACCCCGCATTCACTATATCCGCTCTCTCCCCGCACCCGGCATTCACTATATCCGCTCTCCCCGGACCCCGCATTCACTATATCCGTCTCCTCGGACCCCGCATTCACTATATCCGCTCTCCCCGCACCCCGCATTCACTGTATCCGCTCTCCCCGGACCCGACATTTCACTGTATCCGCTCTCCCCGGACCCCGCATTCACTATATCCGCTCTCCCCGGACCCCGCATTCACTGTATCCGCTCTCCCCCGGACCCCGCATTCACTATATCCCCTCTCCCCGGACCCCGCATTCACTATATCCGCTCTCCCCGGACCCCGCATTCCCTATATCCGCTCTCCCCGGACCCCGCATTCCCTGTATCACTGTATCCGCTCTCCCCGGACCCCGCATTCACTGTATATCCGCTCTCCCCGGACCCCGCATTCACCTATATCCACTCTCCCCGGACCCCGCATTCCTATATCCGCTCTCCCCGGACCCCGCATTCCTTATATTCGCTCTCCCCGGACCCGGCATTCCCTATACCCTCTCTCCCCGGACCCGGCATTCACTATACCCGCTCTCCCCGGACCCCGCATTCACTATATCCGCTCTCCCCGACCCCGCATTCACTATATCCGCTCTCCCCGGACCCCGGCATTCACTATATCCGCTCTCCCCGGACCCGGCATTCACTATATCCGCTCTCCCCGGACCCCGGCATTCACTATATCCGCTCTCCCCCGGACCCCCGCATTCACTATATCCGCTCTCCCCGGACCCGGCATTCACTATATCCGCTCTCCCCCGGACCCCGATTCCACTATATCCGCTCTCCCCGGACCCCGCATTCACTATATCCGCTCTCCCCGGACCCCGCATTCACTATATACCGCTCTCCCCGGACCCCGCATTCACTATACATTGCTCTCCCCGGACCCCGCATTCACTATACCCGCTCTCCCCGGACCCCGCATTCACTATACCCGCTCTCCCCGGACCCATTCACTATTTGTGTGCTCTCCCCGGCCCATGTCACTATATCCGCTCTCCCCGGACCCCCGCATTCACTATATCCGCTCTCTCGGACCCCGCATTCACTATATCCTCTCTACTCGGACCCCGCATTCACTATATCCTCTCTACCGGACCCCGCATTCACTATATCCGGCTCTCCCCGGACCCCGCATTCACTATATCCCTTCTACAGGACCCCGCATTCCCTATATCCCTTTCCCCGGACCCCGCATTCCCTATATCCGCTCTCCCCGGACCCCGCATTCCCTATATCCCTCTCCCCGGACCCCGCATTCACTATATCTGCTCTCCCCGGACCCCGCATTCCCTATATCCGCTCTCCCCGGACCCCGCATTCCCTATATCCGCTCTCCCCAGACCCCGCATTCCCTATATCCGCTCTCCCCGGACCCTGCATTCCCTATATCCGCTCTCCTGTGGCCATATATATTGCTCTCAGACCAATAACAATGGTGCAGAGCGCAGCCCGAATAGGTGGCCACCGGGCGAACAGACCGCCGAATACCCTGGACCCCTATAAATATGTGTATTCATTGAACACATGAATGGCCAATGTTTGAGTAAAAAATGTAGCCCAACATTAGCCACTAGGACCGCTTTAGGCCACATTACAGAGTCATTGACTGCTGAAAAAAAAAGATACGCGGATGATGACTGTAGCTTCTGCATCATCCTGGTATCTCCACTCAAAGTCCAGGGTGTCATGTGACGTCCTACAGACAAGAAGTGGTTAAATGATTAATGTGATGTGTATTATGTTTGTATTATTTGTATCACTCCTCAAATGCACTGTATTGCCCCAAGTTGCCTTCCCCAGACAAGAAGTGGTTAATGTGATTCAGGATGTTCCAATGCCCTCCATTATCATGTGATTCAGGTGTTCCCCCCTCCATATCATGTGATTCAGGTGTTCCAATCCCCCCCATATCATGTGAATGAGGTGACAAATGTGCTTCCATAAGAAATCCCCCTCCATGGGACACAGGTGTTGAAGCTGTTACAATCAAGGGGCCCTAGGCATGCAGACGGCTTCTACAAACATTGGTGAAAGAATGGGTCGCTCTCAGGAGCTCAGTGACTCCAAGCGTGGTCCCGTGATAGGTGGCCACCTGGGCAATAAGTCCATCCGTGACATTTCCTGGCTACTAATATTCCACGCTCAACTGGGCATTAGGGATTATAACAAAGTAGAAGCAACTGGGAACAACAGCCACTCAGCCACCAAGTGGTAGGCCACGTCACATGACAGGGCGGGGTCAGCGCATGCTGAAGCTCACAATGCGCAGAAGTCACCAACTGTCTGCAGAGTCAATAGCTAAAGACCTCCAAACTTGGTGTGGCCTTCAGATGAGCCCCAACAACAGTGCGTAGAGAGCTTCATGGAATGGGTTTCCATGGCCGAGCTGGCCTTTCAGCCCAACAACAGTTGGAAGCCCCCATCACCAAGTGCAATGCAAAGCGGCGGATGTCATGGTGTAAAGCACACCACCACTGGACTGAATCCTGACCTCAACCCCATAGAACACCATTGGGATGAATAAGAGTGGAGACTGCAAGCCAGGCCTCCTCCCCCAACATCAGTGCCTGACCTGACAAATGTGCTTCTGAAAAAAATGGTCCAACCTTCCCATAGAGACCCTCCTAAACCTTGTGGACGGCCTTCCCAGAATAGTTGAAGCTGTTATAACTGCAAAGGGCGGGGCCAACTCAATATTGAACCCTACGGACTAAGACTGGGGGGCCATTAAAGGTCATGTGTGTGGAAAGGGTGGCGGCCCAATACTTGGGGCAATATAGTGTGTGTGTGTATAGTGGGGCAAAAAGTATTTAGTCGCCACCAATGGTGCAAGTTCTCCCACTTACAGAGATGAGAGAGGCCTGTAATTGGCACCATAGGGAGACCTCAACTATGAGAGACAAAATGAGAAAACAAATCCAGACAATCTCATTGGCTGATCTGGAAATAATTTATTTGCAAATTATGGTGGAAAATAAGTATTTGGTCACCTACAAACAAGCAAGATTTCTGGCTCTCACAGACCTGAACCTTCTTCTTTAAGAGGCTCCTCTGTCCTGCACTCATTACCTGTATCAATGGCACCTGTTTGAACTTGTTATCAGTATAAAAGACACCTGTCCACAACCTCAAACAGCCACACTCCAAACTCCACTATGGTGAAGACCAAAGAGCTGTCGAAGGACACCAGAAACAAAATTGTAGACCTGCACCAGGCTGGGAAGACTGAATCTGCAATAGGCAAGCAGCTTGGTGTGAACAAATCAACTGTGGGAGCAATAATTAGAAAATGGAAGACGTACAAGACCACTGATAATCTCCCTCGATCTGGGGCTCCACGCAAGATCTCACCCCGTGGGGTCAAAATGATCACAAGAGCGGTGAGCAAAAATCCCAGGACCACACGGGGGGACCTAGTGAATGACCTGCAGAGAGCTGGGACCAACGTAACAAAGGCTACCATCAGTAACACACTACGCCGCCAGGGACTCAGATCCTGCAGTGCCAGGCGTGTCCCCCTGCTTAAGCCAGTACATGTCCGGGGCCCGTCTGAAGTTTGCTAGAGAGCATTTGGATGATCCAGAAGAGGATTAGGAGAATGTCATATGGTCAGATGAAACCAAAATATAACTGTTTTGTAGAAACACAACTCGTCGTGTTTGGAGGAGAGAGAATGCTGAGTTGCATCCAAAGAACACCATACCTACTGTGAAGCATGGGGGTGGCAACATCATGCTTTGGGGCTGTTTCTCCGCAAAGGGACCAGGACGACTGATCCATGTACAGGACAGAATGAATGGGGCCATGTATCGTGAGATTTTGAGTGCAAACCTCCTTCCATCAGCAAGGGCATTGAAGATGAAACGTGGCTGGGTCTTCCAACATGACAATGATCCCAAACTTACCGCCCGGGCAACGAAGGAGTGGCTTTGTAAGAAGCATTTCAAGGTCCTGGAGTGGCCTAGCCAGTCTCCAGATCTCAACCCCATAGAAAATCTTTGGAGGGAGTTGAAAGTCCGTGTTGCCCAGCGACAGCCCCAAAACATCACTGCTCTAGAAGAGATCTGCATGGAGGAGGAGATCTACATGGAGGATGGGCCAACATACCAGCAACAGTGTGTGCCAACCTTGAGAAGACTTCCAGGAAATGTCTGACCTCTGTCATTGCCAACAAAGGATATATAACAAAGTATTGACATGAACTTTTCATATTCACCAAATACTTATTTTCCACCATAATTTGCAGATAAATTCTTTCCAGATCAGCCAATGTGATTGTCTGGATTTGTTTTCTCATTTTGTCTCTCATAGTTGAGGTCTCCCTATGATGCCAATTACAGGCCTCTCTCATCTTTGTAAGTGGGAGAACTTGCACCATTGGTGGCTGACTAAATACTTTTTTGCCCCACTGTATGTATTAAATACTGTATACTAGGAGAAGATGGTCTGGAGCAGATGGTGTGAGGACCAGAAATACCTGTTTATACATTGGAGGGTTGATGAGGGTCACCCTGGACATGGACCTTCATATGTATTCTGCTACATACAGCCCTCCACCATTGTAAAACTAAGATAAGACTCTTTACTGTGTGGGAAAAAACAAACATGATAAATATCTGATGAGTACTGTCACGATCGCGGCGTCAGACCCCAGACCTTCTCACCCAAACTTGTGACCGAAGGACTAGCCGATCTAAAACCGCGATGTGACGTGCGTAACAATGCCACACCCAGCACATTGATTTTCCAGCTAATGGGCCACAATCGATGTACCGGCAGCCTGGGCGATTGTTACTGGGTCAGGTTAATTACGCAATTAACCCTTCACACTGCCACCACCTCCTTTTTGGACAGAGAAAGAAGAAACTCAGCGTTATCAGCTATGACACTATAATGAGATAATCATCTGTATAAAACGGTCATAACACAGAGGTTTAAACAAACAGTAGCGCCTCTTTAGAGGCAGGGATTCGTAAATTGCAATACAGATCTTTAGACACAGTTCAACACTTTCAGAAAGAAAGATTTATTACTAAAAAGGTCAAAACGGGTGCAATAAAAATATTTACAGTAAATTACCTGAAATTACCTAGTGCTATTATTTCCAAAAATTATATAGATCAAAAATACATACAGCACCCTATATTATTCAAATCAATAATTGTGCTGAAATATCAGTGTATCAAAATAAATAAATAAACACACAAAGTCCTCTTTCAATTATGTTCAAAAAATTAGGAATGCCACTCCCAAGCTCCACATGCAAAGTGATCTTAGTATGCGCTCGCCTTATGTTGTGCCTAAGATTATAGGCAAAAAACGCTTTTTGTCCTCATAGGACTGATGAGACCATATTCCTCCTATGTGAAATTCCTCCAAATATTAAATGGACAGTTGTAATTTGATTTTATTCCACCTGGGGTCTCTCCAATCAGTAAGTATGCTGTGTAAAGGACATGGATGGATGGATGGATGGATGGATGGATATCTCCCTTTTCCCCTCCAGGGGTCTCCTTCCTCCTCTCCTAGCCTCTTTCTGTTGTATTTCAAGTGGATGTTACAAGAGACAAATACAAAGCATGGTGCCTTATCCTTTTTAAATATATAGTTTATTACAAATCGATCTTCCACTCACATATATGTATTTTTTTCATGTGCTGAAATGGTGAGAGCATAGCCTGCAGCGTCTGCTATAATCTCCGTGCTGATCCGAGACAACGTCGTGACGTCAGAGCCCCTTCCCGCCGACGTCACACAAATATGCGGCTTCACGGAACTGGGCTTTTTTCCGTGGGGCCGCATATTTGCGTACCTGTCTGTGAGGGACCGCCGAGCGGCACCACCAGCACTCACCGGTCAGGCGTGCCCAGAGCGCGGAATCTAAGCCCCAGGGTACTTGTTCACCAGGGCCCCTGATGGTGGGGATGGACTTGTAGTACCCTGAGACCAGGTCGCCTCTACTGAGCACACCTGTCAGTGGTAGGGGTGTCCGCCAGGGGTTCCAACCAGGGAGAGCCAAATGTGAGGAGGTCGGGTGACCCTGATGGGATGGATGGATGGATGGCAGCAAGTGCGTAGTCAGACAGGCCGAGTCGGTAATGTAGAGGACGGTAAGGTACAAGGGAGCAGGCAGAGAATCGTGGGTCACACGCCAGGTCAGCAACAGGAGGTCAGATCTACAGAGGGGCATCCAGGGAGAGAGGTCAGGCAAGCAAGGGTCTGGGCAGGAGAAATCAGCAAGGTCAAGAGCAATCCGGGTCAATAACTTACAGGATACAGGTTCACAGGATCAGGAATGCAGGTAAGACCAGAAGGCAACGAAATGACAGCTCAGGGACCTTAAAATATCCCGCCCTGCGCTGCCATTGGTGCCCAGCGGGCGGCCGCGGCTTCTACTGCGCCTGCGCGAACTCGAACGCCGCGGCCGGCCCGGACCTAGTGCCCGTGTACTGGGAGGAGCAGTGCGCCTGCGCCGGGACCATCGAGGGACGGATCGCGGGGATCCCTGACACTGTCTTTGTGTCTTTGTGTCACTGAGAGCACCGGGTCCCATTCTAATGATCGGGACCCGGGACTCCCGATCCCGGGTCACATGATCGCTGTGATAGCCTCTGATTGGCTATCACAGTGATTAGTCACTGTGCAGTCCGCCCCCCTTGTGTTTTTTCTCTCTCTCTATGAATGGAGAAGAGAGATACATTGTATCTCTCGAACTCCTGGCAGAGAGAGAAAAAAAAATGTTTGCAAAAAAAAAAAAGAAGATAAATAAATAGTAAAAAATAAAAGAGAAAATAAAGAAAAATACCTAGATCAAGGTTTGATCTAGTTTACTGCCAGGGTTAGTGTTTAGGTCAGGGTCAAGGTCAATGGTCAGGGTGAAAGGTCAGGATTTAAAAAAAATTTGGTGTGTCAGTGTGCTTTAGGTAA
This sequence comes from Staurois parvus, assembly GCA_951230385.1. Taxonomy (NCBI): domain Eukaryota; kingdom Metazoa; phylum Chordata; class Amphibia; order Anura; family Ranidae; genus Staurois; species Staurois parvus. The sequence goes on along the minus strand of CATNWA010002528.1, from coordinate 9,155 downwards.
AAAAAAAAAAAGACAAAAACAAAATGCGCACTCTTGTTTCTGGGCTGTACTACGGGTACAAACAACAAAAAACACACATATATGGTATCGCTGCGATTGTCAAGAGCTGGAGAATTTATTTTGGGTTGTTCTTTGGTGGTAGGTTATGGTCGTAACAAGAAACACACAGCTAAATTTAAAAAAAAAAGATTTTTTTTACTATTTTGGGCCAGTTTTCCTTTGATAATAAAATCAGGAGATATCCATTACCATTTACCACCAAATAAAAGCCCAATTTGTCCTGAAAAAAATCGCAGTATAATCCACCTGGATGTACAAAGTAGTTGTGGTGATATTGACGGTTTTACTATCACATGTCAACATTGCAGAATTGTGCTTAGGCGTTTAGATTTGTTTTACCCTCAGGCGTGAAGGGGTTAATATTTGGTACAGAAGCCTTTGTCTGCAATTACAGAGGTCAGACGTTTCCTAGTCCTTGGCCAGGTTTGCACTGCAACAGGGATTTTGGCCGACTCCTCCACACAGATCTCCTCTAGATCTGTCAGGTTTCGGGGCTGTCGCTGAGCAACACGGAGTTTCAGCTCCCTCCAAAGATGTTCTATTGGATTTAGGTGTGGAGACTGGCTAGGCCACTCCAGAACCTCGATATGCTTCTTACACCCTCCATGCTGCTTGGTGAAATTAATCCTTTTTTCTCCAAACACGACGAGTGAAGTTTAGACCATGCCTCCTCTAGATCATCCAGATGGTCATTGGCAACCTTCAGACGGGCCTGGACATGTGATGACTTGAGCAGGGGAACCTTCAGATGGGCCTGGACATGTGATGACTGGAGCAGGGGAACCTTCAGACGGGCCTGGACATGTGATGACTGGAGCAGGGGAACCTTCAGACGGGCCTGGACATGTGATGACTGGAGCAGGGGAACCTTCAGACGGGCCTGGACATGTGTGATGACTGGAGCAGGGGAACCTTCAGACGGGCCTGGACATGTGATGACTGGAGCAGGGGAACCTTCCGTGCAATGCATGATTGGAAACCATGACGGCGTAGTGTTCTACCGACAGTGACCCTGTGAAACTGTGGCCCCAGCTCTCTTCATGCCATTGACCAGCTCCTCCTTTGTAGTTCTGGCTGATTCCTCACCTTTCTTCTCATCAGTGATACCCACGACGGGTGACATCTTGCATCCCACGAGGTGACATCTTGCATGGAGCCCCAGTCTGAGGGAGAGACTGACAGTCGTCTTTTAGCCTCTTCCATTCTCTAACAATTGCTCCAACAGTTGATCTATTTTCACCAAGCTGCTTGGCTAATTGCCCCGTAGCCCTTTCCAGCCTTGTGGAGGTCCACCATTTTGTCTCTGGGTCCAGCCAATTGACAGCTCTTTGGTCTTGCCCATGGTAGTAGTTGGTGTCTGAATGACTGTGGGGTGGACAGTGTCTGTAAAGAGCTCAGACAGGTGCTACTAAGTGAGATGAATGAGTGGAGTAGAGGGGGACTTTATAAAGGGGCAGTAACAGGTCTTTTGAGAGCCAGAATTCTTGCTGTTTCTTAGGTGTTCAAATACTTCTGTTCAGCCGTGCGAGACAAATACATTCTTTACAAATCATACAATGTGATCTCCTGAATTGTTTTTCAATTCTGTCTCTCAGAGTGGGAATCCCCTGCAATGTGAATGTCAGACCCTCCATGGAAGTAGTGGGAGAAGCAAATGTGGGAGAACTTGAAAATCGACAGCAGGGGGTTCAAATACTTCTGTTCCTCACTGTATGTCCCGGAGGGAGGGGTGAGTCAGTAATGATTGGCTTGGGTGTTATGTATCCCGGGGGGAGGGGTGTGTAGTGATTGGCGTGGGTGTTTGTATCCGGGGGGAGGGGCAGTGTCAGTAGTGATTGGCGGGTGTTATGTATCCCAGGGGGAGGGGTGTCAGTAGTGATTGGAGCGGGTGTTATATACCCAGGGGGAGGGGTGTCAGTAGTGATTGGCGGGTGTTATATATCCCCGGGGGGGAGGGGGTTGTCAGTAGTGATTGGCGGGTGTTTATGTATCCCACTGTATGGGGGAGGGGTGTCAGTAGTAATTGGCGGGTGTTATGTATCCCGGGGGGAGGGGTGTCAGTAGTGATTGGCGGGTGTGTTATGTATCCCGGGGGGAGGGGTGTCAGTAGTGATTGGCGGGGGTGTTATATACCCCAGGGGGAGGGGGGTAGTCAGTAGTGATTGGCGGGTGTTATATATCCCGGGGGGAGGGTGTCAGTAGTGATTGGTGGTGTTATATATCCCCAATAGGGAGAGATTGGCAGTAGTGATTGGGGGTGTTATATATCCCGGGGGGGGGTGTCAGTAGTGATTGGTGGGTATTATATATCCCGGGGGGTGAGGGGTGTCAGTAGTGATTGGTGGTTAATATATATCCTTGGGGGAGGGGTGTCAGTAGTGATTGGCGGGTGTTATATATCCTTGGGGGAGGGGTGTCAGTAGTGATTGGTGGGTGTTATATATCCTGGGGGGGAGGGGATGTCAGTAGTGATTGGTGGGTGTTGTGTATATATCCCGGAGGGAGGGATCAGTAGCAGATAAAAACTAAGGTTGGTGGCACAGCATTGGTCATACCAGGTGAAGTTGTTTCCTGGTGAGATGAGGGTACACAAGTTGCTGTTGGGGTCACTAGGCTCCCCGTCCCCCCAGTTCATGTAGTCGGTGGGTTTCCCATCTGTCCAGTACAGGTACCCCCACACTTTGTGCCTGCGGAGGCCGATCCATAGTCCGCTCCCCAACGCTCCGGCCTGCTTTATCATGGTGACCACGTGGTTCTGACTGGTGTCATCCCGGATACTGAGCAGGTTGGTGTAGTGTTGGCGGCAGTAGCGTAGGGCGTCCCACCAACTAAGGGGCGTGGTCATCAAGTAGATGTCAGCCAATCCATCTGCAGGAGGAGGACAGACGTGTTAGAGGAGGTCAGGAAGTGGGAATTCACATACATGATAAGCTGCAACTCCAACATGATTTCAGGCCAACCCGGGACAACACGGCCTCGGTGCCCAATGATGATCTTCTTATCGCCTCCCATCAGCCTCCCCTCCATCTTTTCATATTTCACCCTCCAGGACCATCTGAAACCCCCTTTCCTCATCTGTCCCATTAATTTTTTACTCCCCTTCGTCTCCTCCAAACCCTTTCATAGACCTCTGCCATAGCACAGCAGAACCTCCTTCCATGTAGGTGTAAACCATGGAGATTGTACCCCAATGAAACGTCAGCTCCGTACTGAGGGATTCCCCCTAATTCATACCAGGCCTTTCATGTTGGGTGCAAATTTTAAGGGGGTAAAGTGTACGATCCTTCACAAAGTCTGGTATGGATTTTATGGGGAACCCCATGCAGAAATCGAGTAACAAAGGTTTCCTCTAAAAATCCCCACCTGACCTTTTTTTTAGGCAAGTAGCCTAATGGGCCAGGAAAGTGGGGGGGGGGGTGCCCCCTTCTGAACCATACCAGGCCACAGGTCTTCAACATGAGGGGTTAACTTGCGATCTATGTCAGTCACGTTGCCTGAGTCATCCTCACCTCCAGAAAGAAAGAAAGAAAGAATGAGTGACCACTGACACATGTCTGTTCCCATGTCGGCTTTCCTTGGCTGAACGGCAAAGTCCCCCCCATGTTGAGGGTATGTGGCCTTCTATGGTTCAGGAGGTGGGACAGGGGGCATGCTCTTCTCCCTCCTTTCCTGTTCAGCCATCCTGTACGCTCAGGTAAGGGTCTGGTGTTGATTTGTCGGAGAGCTTTTTTTTCTCTTTGTTTTTGAGTGAGTTAACCCTTAAAATCCCCCAGGGTCTGGTGTAGAATTTACACTACATACTCCTGGACCCTGCACTCTGTACATTGCACACTCCTGGACCCTGCACTCTGTACATTGCACACTCCTGGACCCTGCACTCTGTACATTGCACACTCCTGGACCCTGCACTCTGTACATTGCACACTCCTGGACCCTGCACTCTGTACATTGCACACTATGGACCCTGCACTCTGTACATTACACACTACGGACCCCGCACTCTGTACATTACACACTACGGACCCGCACTCTGTACATTACACACTATGGACCCCGCACTCTGTACATTGCACACTATGGACCCTGCACTCTGTACATTGCACACTATGGACCCTGCACTCTGTACATTACACACTATGGACCCTGCACTCTGTACATTACACACTATGGACCCTGCACTCTGTACATTGCACACTCCTGGACCCTGCACTCTGTACATTGCACACTATGGACCCTGCACTCTGTACATTGCACACTATGGACCCTGCACTCTGTACATTACACACTATGGACCCTGCACTCTGTACATTACACACTATGGACCCTGCACTCTGTACATTGCACACTATGGACCCTGCACTCTGTACATTACACACTACGGACCCCGCACCCCTCTGTACATTACACACTATGGACCCCGCACTCTGTACATTGCACACTATGGACCCTGCACTCTGTACATTGCACACTATGGACCCTGCACTCTGTACATTACACACTATGGACCCTGCACTCTGTACATTACACACTATGGACCCTGCACTCTGTACATTACACACTATGGACCCTGCACTCTGTACATTACACACTATGGACCCTGCACTCTGTACATTGCACACTATGGACCCTGCACTCTGTACATTGCACACTACGGACCCTGCACTCTGTACATTACACACTATGGACCCTGCACTCTGTACATTGCACACTATGGACCCTGCACTCTGTACATTACACACTATGGACCCTGCACTCTGTACATTACACACTATGGACCCTGCACTCTGTACATTGCACACTCCTGTCCCGTGAGCTCTACAGTGGGTCAGGAGTGTGTAATGTACAGAGTGTAGGGTCCATAGTGTGTAATGTACAGAGTGCAGGGTCCATAGTGTGCAATGTACAGAGTGCAGGGTCCATAGTGTGCAATGTACAGAGTGCAGGGTCCATAGTGTGTAATGTACAGAGTGCAGGGTCCGTAGTGTGCAATGTACAGAGTGCAGGGTCCGTAGTGTGCAATGTACAGAATGCAGGGTCCATAGTGTGCAATGTACAGAGTGCAGGGTCCGTAGTGTGCAATGTACAGAGTGCAGGGTCCATAGTGTGCAATGTACAGAGTGCAGGGTCCATAGTGTGTAATGTACAGAGTGCAGGGTCCATAGTGTGCAATGTACCCAGCCCTATTACTTTGGTTAACAAGGGGGGCGGGGCCAGCAGTTGAGATTGTTGTCTAAATAGGGTGACAAGGCCTTATATGGGCAATATGAATATGCTAATACCAATATTCTCAAAAGTATATATCACACAAATACATTAAAAAATATATATATATCAGACTCCACCTCCGCAACATCGCCAAAATCCGCACGTTCCTAACCCCAGAAACCACTAAACAGCTCATCCACTCCCTCATCATATCACGACTCGACTACTGCAACTCCCTCCTCACTGGCCTGCCTCGCCGCTAGCTATCCCCGCTTCAGTCCATCCTGAATACGGCTGCCAGACTCATTCACCTTTCCAATCGCTCCGTCTCCTCCACCCCCCTCTGCCAATCCCTCCACTGGCTCCACTCAGTGTCCTCCACCCCCTCTGCCAATCCCTCCACTGGCTTCCGATTGCGCAACGGATCAAATTCAAAATCCTAACGCTGACGTACAAAGCTGTCCACCATACTGCCCCGAACTACATCACTGACCTAATATCAAGTACCACCCAAACACGCACACTCCGCTCCTCACAAGACCTCCTTCTCTCTAGTTCCCTGGTCTCCTCCTCCCATGCCCGCCTCCAGGACTTCTCCAGGGTGTGGGGGGGGTCACCCATCCTCTGGAACTCCCTGCCCCAACCCACCAGATTATCACCTACTCTCCTCTCCTTTAGGCGCACCCTGAAAACCCATCTCTTCAGGGAAGCCTACCCCACCCCCTGCTAACTTGCCGACCTCCTCCACTCTTCCTACCACTCCATCCCCCACAGCTTTCTCCCCCTGTGCCCACCACCCCCTCCCTCCTAGATTGTAAGCTCGAAAGAGCAGGGCCCTCGATCCCCTCATGTTTTGCATTGTATTGGTATTGTTCTGTCACATGTTCTGTCCCCCTCTGTAATGTACAGCGCTGAGCGAACTATTGGCGCTTTATAAATACTGTATAATAATAATAATAATAATAATCAGTCCAAAAATAGATGAGAAATAAAATAAAATATATTATAAAAAGTCACTCTGTGCCAACTTCAATCATCAATCTTCATATTCAGCCTTTCAATGGCTCACAAAGAAGCCTCAACATAAAAAGAAAAATCACCTAGTGCATGATCTTATATAAAATATAAATAAACAGATGTGATAAACAAACCACCAAACCGCGTGATCACAAATAGTGAGGAAAGTGTAAAAACAGTGCCAGTGACTCAATCCAGTGAAAAAATATGTAAATAATATGCCGTTCCACCTCCCGGCGAGGGAATTCTCACAAATTCTGCTTCATCCAAAGGATCATCACAGCCTCATGGATCAGATCAAGATGTCATCCAGATATAGCAGCCTTCACGTATAACCACCAATCCACCGATGCCCACCATATATAGAAGAAATCATAGTGTAAACCCACATATACAATGTAAAATACTTTATTGAATATGCTTACATCATGATTCCTCTTTAAAATCGCCTTTATCAGAATATCCAAACCTCTCAGAGTTCCCTGGTTCCTCCACATGGACTTCTATGAGGTTTTGCCAGATTCTAAAATGACCACCGGATCACTTCCGTTCCTCTATGCGTCTGACATCACTTCCTTTGACATGTTTCATCACCTGACTTAATCATAATGGGCAATGACCTCACGGGGTATACCCAGCTCTTTGGTTACACTCAGTGGAGGGGACCAGAGCTGTCATTCCTGGCCGGTGTAGTAATGGGTTCGGATGTTTTTTTATCTTTCTGTGAGTAGAGGGTGTCGCTCACCTTGACTGATTGCGATGACCGGAAATGTCAGACAGTGCGGAGTGTGTAATTACTACGTGCGGTACATGTTTCCGTAATTCATTGAGGTACATAGTACGCCTTACTCATTCACATGGGGGGCTGTTATCAGAGTATTCCCTTTATTTGTAATGGGGCTTTTATATTCCAATAACCCCCTCCACCCACAGACCATCCGCCATCACTGGGCCAGAGTTGTCATTATGTGGCCCTTGTTCTCATTAACATGAATATAATGTGATTTGCTGGGCAACCCCCATCCTAAGGACATGTGGCCTGGCAAGGTTCATTTTTCTCATCCTCCCCTTTATTGGCCAGCCAGTCTGCCTGCTCAGATAAGGGTCTTGTAAGGACTTCATGGGAGTATACTTTTTTCTTTTTTGCGTGGGGCATCCCATAAAATCCACACCAGACTGGGAGGATCTGGTATTTAATATAGGTTCAACGCTACATTTTGTTTTTCTTGTTTTCTTTGTACCCTTCCTACCTTGGCAGTTCTCGGTGCTCAGACTGGTGACAGCAGTGGTGGTGGCGGGAGTGGTCTTCTCAGGTAGACTGGTGGTGGAATCAGTTGATGAATGTAGACTGGTGGTGGGGTAGGGTGGTAGATGTAAGTGACTGGTGGTGGGAGTGGTAGATGTAAGTGGACTGGTGGTGGGAGCGGTTGATGCATGTAGACTGGTGGTGGGAGTGGGAGATGTATGTGGACTGGTGGTGGGAGCGGTAGATGTATGTGGACTGGTGGTGGGAGTGGGTAGATGTATGTGGACCAAGGGTGGACTGACCATTTTGAAACTCAGGCACTGTCCAAGGGCCCTGGGTCCGGTGGAATAACCATGAGTGTGTCCCTGATACCTTTCATAGGCTTTTTTGGGTGTGGTTTAAATGTGGGTGAGGACAAGGGGGCCCTATGATCCTCTATTGCCTGGGGGCCCCATGAGTTGTCAGTCCACCCCTGATGTGGACTGGTGGTGGGAATGGTAGATGTAAGTGGACTGGTGGTGGAAATGGTAGATGTAAGTGAACTGGGTGGTGGGAATGGTAGATGTAAGTGGACTGGTGGTGGGAATGGTAGATGTATGTGGACTGGTGGTGGGAATGGTAGATGTAAGTGGACTGGTGGTGGAAATGGTAGATGTAAGTGAACTGGTGGTGGGAGCGGTCTTCTCATCTAGCGGGCCCTGGCAGTCACAGCTCAAACCACTGCTATAGAAGTTGAAGGAGCTGGAGATGTTCCCAGCATGGGACGCTGAAGTTGTGGCACCTGCAGAGAACAGAAATTCACAGATTAATGGAACATCTCATCCATTTCTAGAATAATTCCTCCTGGGTTAGGGCTGCACCAGATGTGCTCCTATCAGTACTGTAGTCTGCTGTTAGAAACCATGGGGCCCCATACAGCCAAGCTGACAGCCCCCCCACCCCATCCAAAAAAAAATGTTTACTATGCTTCAGTTATGAGTTAACACAGTGAGTGACTGGTACCAATCACTTATCGTGTTCATTCAGGAATGAAAAGGGCTAGTAAAAGTGACCCTTCCCCCACTCTCCATCCTGAAGGATCCTTTTGTGTGCTTGCAGCTGCGGGTGGCAAGAAGAGAAGGGAAGCTGGATGAACTGCTGGAGTGGAGGCACACAGGGGGGCTCTGGGTAGCAGGGGGGCAATTACTGGAACAAAATCATGTGCCTGGGCCCCTCAGATGGCTTGGGCCCTGTACAGTAGGACCAGTGGTACTCCATTATCCATGGCCCTGACTGTACATGTATCAGCCAAATCATAATGTGCAACTTGAACTCTACTTTGTTAATAAAAGAGAAGTTAAAATGCTGATAAAAAGGTAAACGGGGAGTAAACAGGCATAAGACAGAGTATACCAGGCAATGCATCTATTGTCATCAGGGCTGCCCAGGTGTAATTCCCACAAATGTCAGTAGGGGGCAGCACAATACAGATCTGAGTACAAGAACCCCAGCACAGTTCAGCCTAGTGCAAACATAGTTATCTGCAGTCTCCTGGGGGTGGGGGGTGGTAACACCTCTCTGACAAGAAAGCTGGCGGTAGAAGGTACCCTGATGATCAGCTAAAGGGATCTCCAGACAGGCTCCACCC